>JASDQU010884120.1:9448-33893 GCA_032191745.1 Picea mariana | reverse complement strand
GAGAGAGAGAGAGGGAGACATACGGGGGGGTAGACAGGGAGAGGGGGATAGAAAGGGGGGGTAGATGTATAAGAGAGAGAGAGAGAGAGGGGCAGAGGAATGAATTTTAGGAGTGTGTGCGCTTTCGTAGAGAATGTGGGCGTTCTTAAAGAGCGTGTGTGCTCCTAAGAATGTACACATGTTATTTTGAATTCAATTTTTTTTGGGTAGGATTGACAAGGTGTATGTTGACTTGGTTGGCTCAGATTTAGGTTCGGGATGACAAACCTAGTGGTTCGGTTTGCAAATTGATAAAACCTCCATTTTTGTGAATACCCCTCTATATATCTCTCTTTTACATTATTTTCTATAGGCTAAACAATTCAATTGTTAACGAAACTATAGACATAGGTAGAGTTGGCTATGCATATTTCAAATATATAATTTAAAAAAAAAAAATATTGTTTACTATTTTTAATCTATTTTTGTCTTCACATATATCAAAATCCTAGAATACATACCTCTCTTATTTTTGCTATAACTTTTTCTAGACTTAACCATTTCTCAAATGAGTTATATGTGGCACACTGATACCGACAATCTAAAAAAAAGAAAATGTTTTGATCATGTTAAGACCCTTTTAGCCTGCATGAACAAAAGACATTGTAATTTCAGGCATATGTTGACTTTGATAATTTAAAAAATATATTAAATTAATATTAAAAATTTCCAAAAAATACACCTTACAATAAAACAGGTTCTCTACAAGTATACAAGTTTTTGGAATGAAATTCCATCATTAAGGTACTCAACACCTGCATGAACAAAAACATATACCATAGATTTTGTTGGAAAAATAAGATACCACTGTTAGAAAAAATCATATTTGACATAGTTATTCACAATGTCTATGAATGAAAGTTGTATATTGGTTTTCTAGGTTTTCTTTGCCACTAACACGTCATGAGAGACCATCATTAGCTTGCACATACCCCATCCTATTTTATAATATGAGGAAATAATTGTCATATGGTTAAGAATAAAATTACATTATCAAATTTATTGAGTCATTATCCAATCGTGTCAAAGAGTTAAAAAATTAGTAACACTTTGATAAGTGCATGATTACTCGAGCTTATATTTCTATTTAAGCATAAAATCTCTTCACTATAGTAATACGTTAACCTTTGTAACTATGATTTTTTTTAATTATGTGTGATGATCTTCGCTTAGTGTTGGCCCTTGACCAAGTTTTGGGAGATTCTCGGTCAAGTTTGACCTATTTTGGGACTTCAATAGCCTGTCAAAGACAGAGCGCAAGACGAAGCAAAGATCGCAAGATATTGGCCCCTTTTTGGGTCTTTTCTGGGATTTGGGAATATGTAACAGGAATGGGATGTCGGCCCATGGGTTTACCCATGTTTAGGCCTATTTTGTATGTATAAATAGAAGGCTAGGCAATGTAAGAAGTAGTTGAATAGTGTGCAAGAGTTATGCAAGTTGGCTAAGTGCTAAGAGTTGGATCTGTGGGATCAATAACTGTAAGGCTTCATGCATACTATATGAGACTTGCAGAGCTAAGTGTAAGTCATTGTAAGAGACTGTGGAGGGATTTGTGTTGTAACGCAAGGAAGGAGGATATGGCGAGCTGCGCAGATCTCCTATCTTATGCGGAGTGATGGTTTTTGGCTCTGTGCATGTAGATGACTGATTGAAGCTAATAAAGAAGAAGAGTTGGTGGACATAGCCCTAGGGTGGGAGTGAACCACATAAATAATGTGTTATTCTACTCTATGTGATGTTCTGATGTGTTTATGTGTTATGTGCTAAGTTCTTTGATATAGATAGATAGATATGTTTATGCTTTGTGCTTATGATGAATCTAGATGCTAGATCTGACATCTATGAACTTGCTCAGTGCTTGAACCTGCTAGATCTGATCTAATTCCTTTGCTAATTTCTTATATACCTTAGATCAGGGTGAATGTTGCGATGCTCTGTTTTCTCTGTGGAGTAGATATTGGTTAGATAATGATGAAATAACGATGCTAAGTGCTCTATTAAGTGTTATAATCACAGATCTGTGTCCCAGCTAAGGTTGCATACACATGAGTCCCGCAACCACCCCTGCCTCTACCTCAGGTGAGACTTCATCTGCTTCCTAGGTGTTGCTGAAAGGGCCAGTAGTTAGGGTTTTGTTGGTGCGATGTTGTAGCGTTGAACCCTAGGTCTGCCCCTGTGCCAACAAATGGTTCCATTGTCGGGACTTGAAACTGTGATTGTTGGGAGCTAAGGAAGAAGAAGCTTTGTGCAAAGATTTGATCTATAATTGTGAAAGCTATGTGCATAGATCTATTTCTCTAGTGCGCAGTACTCTACTAGTTTGGAAAGTTCTGTGCTAAGGAAAAGAAGTCTAATCTGAAGAAAAGTGGTAAGTTCCAGAAGCTTTGTGCCCTAAGAAAGGTAAAAGTGAGAATTCTTGATTAAAAGAGGTAAGATTGGAAAGCTCTGTGCTTTGATAAAGGTAAGAATACTGAAAAAGTTCTAGATCTAAAATCTTTGTGCTCTGTAGAAGTAAGATTAGTGGAATTTTTTGTTTCAAAAGTATGAATCTAGGTATGTTTGATAGATTATGTACTAGCTTGAAAACTAGGGTATTAATAGATGAAAGAAGATTTGATATGAGTAGATCTGATAAGAATAGTGAAAAATATGTTATACCTATGCATAGAAAGGATATTTGGACTAATAAGTGTATGCAGGACCCTAGAAATATTTTTTTGCAGGTTAGCTACCATAATCCTAGTGCACAGTATAGGAAAGGATGGGGATCATTTAAAAGAAAGAGAGGATTAACCCTCTGTTACAGTTGCAGAAAACTGAGACATCTTGCTAAGGAATTCCCTGGGAGAAGACCTAGTTGTCTTTGTTGTAAAGCTATGGACCATGAAGTATTGGATTGTCCTAGAATGATTTCTAAGCTTGAAGGAATGAACATGAGACAAGAAAACCCTAAGGAAAATCCAGAAACTAAGATTATGACAGAATCCCAGAAAGAATCAGAGACTATATTACTGCAAATAAAAGAAACCCTAAACGCTCACCAACATGTCAACTTATTAGAGATATTCACAAAAAAAGAATGCCTTGAAGCAAGAATAGGAGACTTCGACATTGACTGTGCTGGCGACGGAAGTCACTCCTAGATTGCAGCAGGAGCAGAGCTCGACGCCCATCAGTTAATGTCACGATTTTTTTATAAAAGGGAGGATCAAATGGAAGTAGACTCAGAATGATATTGTTTCAACTCTGAAACTAGGTCAGGCGTGCATGGGTAAGTGAGGTCTTAGATAAACTTCAAACAGTGAGCTATAATAAGGGTGAATAGGGGGGAAGACTTGTATAAGAAGAGTGCAAGGTTCTGTCGTAAACAACAGGTTTCAAACAGACTTGGGAAGAAGGCATCCAAACGCAAGATCTTCTTACATTCAAACACAGAAAACAAGAGAATACAATGATGCAATGATAAATCCTTTATCATAACACAATTGCAACAATTCATGCAAATCAGTCGATCATGAACTCCCTTAGTGTGAGACGAAACTTAGATGGAGTAGGAAAAATGTTTGTCATAAAACAAGAAATATCACATACAGATGCATAACCAGAGAACTAGAATGGTTGTTAAAACTTTACGGTCGGGAGCTTTGCTCTACCATTGATACCTACAAAAATGGCGAAAACGCCTACATATACTTGAAATAACAACAGCAACAAAATCAAGATGCTGCATTAAAAACATTGCATCTGCGTGGCTTCTGACAATCTGCACCTATAGTCTTCGAATGATCGTGCACCTATGGCAGACACAATCGAACTCTTGACAGTCTCGTGGGCGAATCAACGTGCTTTTAATTCATCACCGGACTTTCCCTTTATGGCAGAGATGATGTCTAACCGCCACCAACTACCTTAATAGATGCTTCCTTGGGATTGAGAATGGCCCGGTGAACTCAACACCTTTGGGACATGGAGGGCCCCTCGCGCTACCATTTGGGTTAGCTGAACGGCCTGATGAATAGTCGTGGAGGCCAGCGCGAAGGCTGGGCACATAATGGGAGTGGTGGATGAGCAGAGGAGGCACGGAGCACGGGGCTTGAGTGGATTAGGAGTAGAAATGACCATTCATAGTCGAAGGGGGAGGGCTGAAGCATTCTTATGACGAGGCACAATGCCATAGGGAGATGATGGGGAATTCGTAAGGCGGCGGGACTGAAGGAGGAGGAGAGACAAGTTGGGAGATGAGGAACACCTGGCATGAGGTGTCAGGCGAAAATGAGAAAAAGGAAAAGGTGTGCCACGAGGATGCGTGGACAGGTGATGTGGAGAGAGAAGGACACACGGCAGCTGGAAGCAGGACGATGGACTGCGGAAGGGCCATGCTATGAAGTGAAGTGGAAGGTAGGCTGTAGGGGAGCGGTGGCTCGAGAGGTGACACGATGGGGGAAAGGACCCATGCTGATTAAAGGTAGAGAAGCAAGGGAGATCTGGATCACCTGTGCACCGTTGATCCGAGCGCTCTGATCNGGGGGGGCTCCAGAATCCAATGTGCGCCATTGATCCAGGCGCTCTAATCCCTACCATCCAGATTTTCTTGCCGCTTAACTACAAGCGCATTTTGCATCCCAAACTTAGGGTAAGTAGATTTTTTACCCATTCCTTCACATTTTATCCCCTCTTACAAGAAATGTCGCTAACATTAGGCTCCATGGGGGATAGAGTCGTCCCTGTGATGCTCTAAGGACTCTTTTTGCAGATCTAGTGCCTTGTTGTTGGGCTATGGGGTCATTTATTAAGCCAAAAAATAAAAATAAACAAGGAACCAAAAGGACAATATTTACAAACAAAGGAGCCATCGAAGGCTCAGACAAAACATTTCTTCAAAAAATGCCCATTTACTGGGCTGTTGAAAACTTCTTCACCCTCCAAATCCTGCAGCCGATACGTGTTATTTGACAAAACCTCAGAGATTTTGAAGGGCCCGATCCACAGGGCTTCAAATTTGTTGTTCTTGCCCTTATCTTTTTTAGGAGCATCCCATTTTAGCAACAGGTCTCCTATCCGAAATTCTTCCTTCTTGGCCTTCTTATCGAAAACCTGCTTGATCCTTTGTCGATGGTCCTGAATTCTATCCATTGTCTGCTCCCTGGCCTGCTGGACCTCCACTAGCTGATGAATCCTTCTGATCATGTCATCAGGCTCCTTCTGATGATCCTGGAGGAATTTTGCTATAGGAATGGCTAAATGAGAAGGGAAAACAGCCTCCGCTCCATAGACTAATTAGAAATGAGAGACGCCGACAGATCTCTTCGTGGCTACTCGATTGGCCCATAGGGAAAACTTTAATCTTGAATGTTAGGCCTTCTTATTGTCTTCCAACAATCTTTTGATGATCCTTATCAGGCTTTTGTTGGAGGATTCTGCTAAACCGTTGCCCTGTGGATAATATGGGGTGGAGTGAATCAATTTGATCCCGAACTGCTCACAGAACTTGGCTAGTTGCTCAGACCCGAAAGCGGCTGCATTATCAGTGAAAATCTTACTTGGGCAGCCGAACCTTGTGATGAGGTCCTCCAGGAACCCAATGATTACCTTGTGGGAAGCACTCCTGGTGGGGATAGCTTCAATCCACTTGGTAAATAAATATGTAGCAGTTAGGATCCATCTGTGTTGCCCACTGGAAGTGGGGTGAATTTCTCCAATGAAATCTAGGCCCCACTACTGGAAAGGTCCCGAAACAACCACAGAATTTAGCGGCAAGGACTTGAGCTGTTGTTTTCCTGCAAATCTTTGACATTGGATACAGGCTCTAACTCCTCTATGAACATCAGCGAACAAGGTGGGCCAGTAGTACCCGGCTCTGAGAATTTTGTGGGCTGTGGCCTTCCAGAAGTGGTGCCCTCCACATAGGCCACTGTGAAATTCATCCATGATCCTGTTGGCCTCTTGCGAATTCATGCATTTTAAAACTACTCCTAGGGGGTCTTTCTAGTATAAAATTTGATCGATAAGGTAGTATCTGACTGCCTTGAGCTTCAGAGCTCTTGCTTTGTTTATTTGCAGGCCGTCTGAAGGCCGCAACTCTTGCAGAAAGTATATGACATCCTTATACCAAGGACATCGATCCAATGCGGTCTCCCTTTGAGGGTCCATGTCAGACAGCCGACCCTGCTAAATTCCTGAGCATCCGTTGATGAAACTTATCCCCAAAGCTTGGCAATTGGATTCAGCCAACAACTTGGCTAGACCTTGACCTTTGATCAATTTGGTAGGCTTTATCTCTAGGTCAAATTCCAGAATCTTGGCTATCCATTTACTCCTCCTTCCATCTATGTCAGGCTGAATAAGGATGTCTTTAACAGTAGCTGAAGGGACGAATGCGGTCACTTTTGAGTGCAAGACACAAACTCTGAAAGCTTTGAGAGATTTCACCAAAGCGTAGGCCTGCTTCTCCATGATTTTGTACTTGACTTATGCATCTCTCAATGCCTTGCTGAAGAAGGAAATGGGTTGCTCTTGCCCTTCCTCATTTTTCTGCAACAAGACCGCTGCTATTGTATCAAAAGAAGCAAAAGAGAAAATTAGGAAATCTTTGGAATAGTCAGGACTGGTTAGCACAGGTGCCTCAGTCAACGCCCTTTTTATTTGGACAAAAGATTCCCTGGGTTTAGCAGTCCATTTCACTTCATTTCCCTTCCTGAGCATGGCTGTGATGTGTTTCACCATCTCAACAAAATTCGAAATGAATCTCCTCAGAAAATTAATCTTCCCCAAAAAAGCCTGAACTTCCTTCTCAGATCTGGGAAGCGATAGGGTCTGAATTGCCTCTATCCTACTAGGATCAATCCTTACTCCCTCTACTGATACTATATGGCCTAGTAATTTTCCCTCCTGCATGGCGAACAGAGATTTCTTGGGGTTTAATGAAATGCCAAAACTCCTGCATTTCAAGAAAACCTTCCTGAGATGACAACATTGTTCTTTATCAGATTTTGAAAATACTGTGATGTCATCCAGATAGACGACCACAAATTTATCCTTTTCCCCAATGAAAACTATGTCCATGGCATGTTGAAACATTTCCCCTTCATTCATCAATCCAAAAGGCATATTGGCATACATGAATGTGCCCCATGGAGTGGTAAATGTGGTCTTTTCCCTGTCCTCAGGCAGAACGGAGACTTGATTGTAGCCAGAGAAACCATCGATCATGGACATCTTGGATGCTCCTGTTACCCTCTGCAGTATATGTTCCATCTTTGGTAAGGGGTAGTTATCCTTTCGTGAGCTCCTATTCAGGTTTTTGAAGTCTACACAGAGTCTGATCTCTCCATTCTTTTTCCTTATTGGTACCAAGTTGGCCACCCATTCTGAATACCTCACTGGTACGATAATCTGGGCTTGCAGCAGCTTCTTCACTTCTTTCTCCATGACAGGCAACAACATGGGATTTATATGTCTTAGATTCTTCCTAAATGGCTTAGCCTCCACCTTCAGTGGGATCTTGTGTTCAATGATGGATGTGTCATATGTCTTGAGGTCTTCGTAGGTCCATGCAAACACATCAGCAAACTCTCTCAGCAACTCAGTATATTCGGCCCTCTGTTCTCTGGTCAAACTCCTTGACAACTTGACGAACTTAGGCTCCTCTGGTGTGCCAATGTTTCACTCAGCTGTGTCAGCATCTTCGTCTGAAACCCTGCCCTTTACTGCCACATCATTCCCATCGAACAATATTTCTAACGGGACTAGTCCCCTCGAAATGTGATTGCTGGGTAGCTGAATAATTTGGTGATTAGCAATTTTATTTAAAAACACCTCCGGGTGAGGGTCACCTCCCAAGTTAGGATCTTGATCAATGTGCAACGCAGAAAATTCATCAACAGATTGTAGAAATCTTTCGATTTCTATATCATCTTCGAATACCTTCCAATGCTTGACATTGTCCGGTATAGAGGGCCTATATTTTATTTCAACATTAGATTTGACTGTAGGTGACAGAGGAACCTTGAGCAGACTAGCTGAGACATCCAAAGAATCGGCTGAACTATTTTCCCCCCTCAGAATGAAAGAAATGTTAAAATCCAAGAAAAAACTATCCATAAGATCCCATACCTCATTTCTATAATTTATGAGCCGGGGATTATTAGCACGATAGGCATTCCTGACTTGCTGAATAATCAACTCAACATCTCCAAATATGGATATCTCTTTAATTCCCATTTCCTTTGCAGCCCTCTTAATCCTAGAACAAGAGCTTCATACTCCGCCACATTGTTGGTGGCTTCAAATTCCAATTTGTATGATAGGGATATGGTCTCTTGAGAAGGTGACGTGAAAAATACTCCGGCGCCAGCGCCTTCACTAGAAGAAGCTCTGTTGAAAAACATCTTCCAGACAGAGGTGGTTGGAGGGGGAATCAGATAATTAGGAATGGGCTGCTTTTTGACTTGGAAAGGGTCTTCAGGAGCATCAGTGAGCTACAATAAACTAGACCCCAAATCGGTGTCAAGTGCAAATATGGGGTGATTGGTGTGGTTTGCTTCATCACTAACAATGTAGGTCAACTGAGCTTCCCTATATAACCTCCGTTGTTCCCCTCCGAAGACTGGAATGGCGGCATACGAGAGATCCATCTGTAATGTTCCTCCTATCTTTTTAATCCAAGATCTTGACAATAGCATGCAAAACTTGGGGGAACATCATCCACCACAATATCCATGACCACACTCTTCATGGGCAGTTGAAACAAGGAAACCACCAGGTCTTTGATGACTCTCAAACACTGCACTCTCCTTGAATCGAAGGAGTACAAATCATGATAAGTTTTGGTCACCTCCAATCCCAATTCTTCCATTACTATTTTGGGCATAAGGTTATGGGAAGCCCCTGAATCCATGAGGCAATTATGCAGCACTTTATCATGTATGTTCAGGGATGTGTAGAAAGGGGGGGATGATACATCACTATCTTCTACCATGGGGCCTAGGACAACTACTGGCTTTTAATCTTGGAGGTTTATGGAGTCTGTGGGAAGGCATGAGACCTCAGACTATAAAATCTCATAGAAGCGTTTCTTGAATCCTTCATGTTTGATTAATTTGGTCAGGGGCATAGGGATTCTGATCTTTTGAATTTCATTCTAGAAATTAAAAGAGGATGTAAGCTTTGGGATTTCTCTTATTTTGGGAACATGATTCTGGACTATAGGAGAGAGGGGTTGGGGCTTCTTACCTCTGTGACTGTCTGCTACTTCATTAGCATGTCTCTATGTTCTAGTGATCCGCTCAGGAACATCAGGTGCCACTGTCTTTTTCTTGGACCTCAGGTCATACCTACCTTGGCTGCCAGTAGCTTTATCTCCCTTGCTCAGTTCATTTAATTGGCTGTCCATGAGAGACTCCTTGTATGCTGATTGAGTGAGATGAGGAAAAGGAGGAGTATCTTCAAAGCAATGGATTTCAGGATCAAGCTCATCTGTTTCTCCTTCTTCCTCTTTGGCCACAAAATTGTTTTGAAAAGGAGCCTGAATCTTCTAGTCTTCTCTGTCTCTTCCCCTCTCTCTTTGCACAGTCGGGGGAGTAATATTGTTTGGCCTCCTAAAACCTCCTTTGTTTTTCAGTGTTTTGAGGGCCCCTGTATGCTTGCCTCCCCTCCACCTTCATCCTCTCCATCTCTGCAGACAGAGACTTCACTATCTTGGTTAGTTCATCCACTTGAGGGTGGGGCACCGATTGATTAGAAGTTGAGGATTCTGATCTTCCCTTTATTTTGTCTGTGTCGGCATTGTTCCTCAGTCTATCAGCTTCTAACATATTGGATTCCACTTCTATGGCCGAATCTTGCATTTGATCTAAGGAGGTGGCTCTTCTTTCTCTCAATAAAAGACAAAAATCAAGGCCAAACGCACTAGCATAGGAAATCTTAGTCGAGGCTTCTGAGGGCTTTATTTCAGCAGGAATTTTATTATACATCTTATTGAATCTCTTGGAGAAGTCAGAGACAGACTCTCCTTCCATCTTTTTCAAAGACCCGAACTCTGTCATGGAATACATGAAATCCTTCCTATCTCCCCATTGCCTCAGGAAGGCACTGTCCAGAGCTTCAATTCCAACAATAGATCCTGGGGCCAATCCCCTAAACCACTTCCTCACCTCACCATCCAGGCTCTGGATGAAGACTCTCATCCAGACATCTTCATTTTCAATGTTCAGTTTGTCTGCATAACTGTAGAAAGAATCCAAGTGCTCTTCCGCAGTTATGTCCCCTTCACCCGTGAACTTGGGCATATATTTCAAGTAATCTCCAGTAGGGAGAGGATTCATGGGATGGGGTAGGATTAAGGGAGCGTACCTAGAATCAACTATGGCATCCATTCTATTTAGAGGGGGATTAGCACCAGCCATAGGAATATTAGGTGGAGGAGAACTTGGAGGAGAAGGAGTTCGTGCAGGGGCTACTGGGAATGAGTCTCGAATTGGGATGGGAAACAAAAGGGGATTTAAGGAGAAGGCCAACGGGCTCAAATCAATAGATGATCCTCTCTGTGCAGGAGTGGTAACAGTAACAAGAGGAGGGGTGGGTAAAAATTCTGCAGTCCTGGGTCTACGCCAAAATACAGCTTCAGAGGAGAGGGGAGTGACAAGGGTTTCTCCCTCCAATCCCAAACCAGGAGGGGAAAACTCAGCAGAAACACTCCCGAAATTTAGGAAATGGGAAACCTCCGAAGGAGGTTTAATAAGAAACTGAGGAGGAGAAAATGGAGTTCCTACAGAAGGAGATGGCGGAATACCTGGTTCGGCGGTGGAAGCTTCTTCTTCAGAGGCCTTTCCTTTTCTGAGAACCACCTCTGGATCAATTTCAGGTGTAGCTAGAGGCAGCTATGGATGAGACTGCGTGTGTCTACCTCTGAAAGCCACAATTAACACGATAGGTTCGCCACAGTGGAGTCGTCACAATGGAGTCACCAGGTGCACAACAACAATATTTAAAGGCTCTGATACCTGATGCACCTTCAGAATTAGAGGCTCAATGTCGTTCAATCCCGGGGAAAATTTTCAACTTTGTCCCCGGCAACGTCGCCAGAAATGTTGGTGACGGAAGTCACTCCTAGATTGCAGCAGGAGCAGAGCTCGATGCCCATCAGTTAATGTCACGATTTGTTTATAAAAGGGAGGATCAAATGGAAGTAGACTCAGAATGATATTGTTTCAACTCTGAAACTAGGTCAGGCGTGCATGGGTAAGTGAGGTCTTAGATAAACTTCAAACATTGAGGTGTAATAAGGGTGAATAGGGGGGAAGACTTGTATAAGAAGAGTGCAAGGGTCTGTCGTAAACAATAGGTTTCAAACAGACTTGGGAAGAAGGCATCCAAATGCAAGATCTTCTTACATTCAAACACAGAAAACCAGAGAATACAACGATGCAACGATAAATCCTTTATCATAACACAATTGCAACAATTCATGCGAATCAGTCGATCATGAACTCCCTTAGTGTGAGATGAAAGTTAGATGGAGTAGGAAAAATGTTTGTCATAAAACAAGAAATCTCACATACAAATGCATAACCAGAGAACTAGAATGGTTGTTAAAACTTTATAGTCGGGAGCTTTGCTCTACCATCGCTACCTACAAAAATGGAGAAAACGCCTACATATACTTGAAATAACAACAGCAACAAAATCGAGACGCTACATTAAAAACATTGCATCTGCATGGCTTCTGAAAATCTACACCTGCAGTCTCCGAATGATCATGCACCTATGGCAGATGCAATCGAACTCCTGACAGTCCTGTGGGCGAATCGACGTGCTTTTAATTCGTCGCCAGACTTTCCCTTTATGGTGGAGATGATGTCTAACTGCCACCAACTACCTTAATAACTGCTTCCTTGGGATTGAGAACGGCCCGGCGAACTCGGCACCTTTGGGACGTGGAGGGCCCCTCGCACTGTCGTCTGGGTTAGCTGAACGACCTGATGAATAGTCATAGAGGCCAGCGCGAAGGCTGGGTGCATAATGGGAGTGGTGGATGAGCAGAGGAGACATGGAGTGCGAGGCTTGAGTGGATTAGGAGTAGAAACGACCATTCATAGTCGAAGGGGGAGGGATGATGCATTCTTATGATGAGGCACAATGCTTTAGGGAGATGACGGGGAAGTCGTAAGGCGGCGGGACTGAAGGAGGAGGAGAGACGAGTTGGGATATGAGGAACACCTGGCATGAGGTGTTGGGCGAAAATGAGAAAAAGGAAAAGGTGTGCCACGAGGATGCGTGGACAGGTGACATGGAGAGAGAAGGACGCATGGCAACTGGAAGGAGGATGATGGACTATGGAAGGGCCATGCTATGAAGTGAAGTGGAAGGTAGGTTGCGGGGGAGCGGCAGCTCGAGAGGTGAATGACGGGGGAAAGGACCCACGTTGATTAAAGGAAGAGAAGCAAGGGAGATCTGGATCGCCTGTGCGTCGTTGATCTGGGCGCTCTGATCAAAGCCGTCGGAGAGGTGCGCCCCCGATTCCGAACCCCCCCTTCTCCGCTTAAAGGTAGAAAGGAGGGGGAGCTCCGGAATCCAATGTGCACCATTGATCCGGGCGCTCTGATCCCTGCCATCCAGATTCGCTTGCCGCTTAACCACAGGTGCATTTTGCGTCCCAAACTTAGGGTAAGTGGATTTTTTACCCATTCCTTTGCATTTTATCCCCTCTTACAAGAAATGTCGCTAACAGACTATGTTCTAGATGAGGAAACACAGGTGAATATCATGACAGAGAGAACTTGGGAAGCTATAGGGAGGCCTGCTATGATTACTTCATTAGGAGGAATAGAAATATTCAAAGGAAAGTTGATAAACCTATGTGGAAAGATCACCCAGATACCTATGAATGCCAATGGAACTTCGATAGAGGAAGATTTTGAGATTATTAAATTTATCGAGAACAGTGCCCCATTTACCATGCTACTAGGAAAACCTTGGATTAAAAGAGATCAGGCCAGAAGGCAAGAAGAAGAAGAAGTTTTAGAACATAAGAAGAAATAGTTAAAAGAATTCATGACTAGAAGGATCGCACACATGATTGAAGAATAGAAGAACATATCAAAGCCATTTAACACCAGAGAGCTGGATGTTGAAGTTCCAAGAACACTAGAAGAACCACTAAATATTGAAGTACCTATTCCAAATGAAGAAGAAGGGTTACCCTTGAATCTTAGGAAAGAATCTCAACAACGCAAAGTAACTATGCCAAAAGAAGCTAAGGATCAGAATTGAAAAAGGCACACTAAGATGAAACTCACTGGGAAGAAGGCTAGAAAGCTAAGTAAGAAGCGAGCTAAGATCAAAAAGTTGCAGAAGGTTCCAGAGGGAACCTCGCAGAAGGAAAATTTGCACAATTAGAGCTTCGTCAGGATATCAGAACAGTGACGCATGGCACTTCGCCATAGCGAAGAAATATAGCTGTTGGGGCCATTATAACCGTTAGATCAATGCTCCTAATGGATAGAAATCAATTTATGAATAGCCAGCTCGCCATCCGACCGTTGGGGCCACGCCATAATAGATAGAATAGAGTTAATGAAGGATTCATACTCATTGCAAGTGACCCATTGTCGAGTTACCTATTTATCCCATCGTGCCATGCACCGAGAACACTTTTTCCAACTGAGAATTTGATCCCACATACTAAGTTGATTTTATACAATGATCATTTCAATCTTGTTGTCTATCCTATTACAGTGTCTAAGTTATTCCCCGAATCCAATATTTTTAACCCCAAGTGTGTATGTCGAACGAGTTGAGCGTTGTCGAAAAAATTTTTGAAGAAGTGTTGATCGACCTCATGAATCAGAGAGTCATGTTGATGTCTACGAGTGTACAAGCATTGTCGACAAGAGGACTTCCAGCCTCTCCATCCACTGCTCGCAGAGCTGGACCATCCCGGCCATCCGATGAAAAGAAAACCAAGAATGGGGATGATCTAGTGAATTATAAATTGATCTCGATCATCTTACCCACCTATCTACCACCTCTGAGCGGTGCAATAAATCGAGACAACGTACCTAGAGATTTTAAGTACTCCTTGGTCACTGCGTACCTCCTGAAGGGGATATGCACAGTTCGAGAAGACCAAGATAAGATTGTGGTGTTGAAGTTTAGCGACTTCAACCTCGGAGATCACAAAGTTTACAACATGATCGCCCCACATAAGTACCTGAATTGGACTAAGGGAAAGAATTCAAAGATAATCCCCTAGTCGTGGACCCATAACCTCCCATATTCCACCCTGCTGAATGTCATGAAAATTCCTCACTTCGGACGACACCAGGAGGTGAATGCATGTGTCAAACTATTGTTGTCTTGTTACCATGGAGGTTATTTCTGGCTAAACCACCGTATAATAGTTGATCTGATGTTGATCAATCAGATCATGGGCTTGAGTATGCAAGGACCCAATCCACATGAGTTTTACCTTGGAAAAGCCATGGATCGCGCTCTAGCACAACAGATCAAGGACACTTATGGCAATGTCAAGAAGGGCACGTGAGGCTACAAGGTAGCTTCTATCCAGAGCGACGCAGTGTGCCTCACCTATCAATTGATTGCAGGGAAGTTAGTACGAAAAAATTGACCCACCCAAATCACTGGTTTTGTAGTTGACCTCGTAGGGAAGTGCGCAGAAGGACTTCAGATGAACTGGGTGAAGTACCTGGTGAACCAATTAGAACTTGACTGCAGAGAAGCCCAGGACCAAGGGTATGAATTTCATTTTAGCTGGATATTGATCCTGATCGCTTTATTGCCTGGGAGATGTCAGAAGGTGCGACCTTCCCGGACATCGAGCCTTTCGAACCATTGGCCACGAAATTCAGTACATTGTGGTACTCAAGCGATATGAATAAATAGTGGCAGTCCATTGTTGTTTTTCATACCTACTACAACCAGCTGAAGATAGCCATCCGGTACAAGCCTCGCATCACTCTAAACACTCTACACTAATTCAAGCCCTTGATGAAGTTCAGCGTAGACCGACATTTTATTTACATCACAACGCGTGTTGACAAACACAAGAAACAACTCCAATCCTACTATAAGCTAATAGAGGATGACTTGGAGGAGATCACTAAGGACTAGTCGAAGAACCTCCTCATTTCAGCAGATCCTACGGAGATATCAGACATTGACAGCCCAGAAACTGCACAGGATACACCTGGACCTAGTAGGACAAAGAAGACTGAAGAGGTTCAGGATTTAGACAGTGCATCCATGAAGACTACTTCCATCTCACCAGAGAAAGGAGGTGAGGGTGAAGAGTTGAATGACAAAGAGTTTGAGCAGCAGTAGGGTGACGAGGTTGATCCCCTGAAGAAGAGGAAAGGTTCACCTCCGAAACCATCCTCTTGGAAGAAATTGAAGGCCACCATGACCAAGATGTAGACCGTCCTCACCTCTGATTACTTCGACTTCCTCGTAGCAACCGTGAATGATGCTTCGCTGGAAATAGTAGAGAAACAAGAAGCAAAGAAAGAGGAGATGTATGATCGAATTAAGACTGAACTCTGAGGGGGCAGGCCCTACAGTCCAGCCGCGCAGTCTCCACTGCGCCAGGGGAACCAGAGTTGGGAGATGAGCCATCTTAACTCCACCACATAGCTAATATAGTCTAAGCTCGTCTTCGACAAGCGCAAGAAGAAACAGTGCAATCCACCCACACTCTGACACAAGTACAGGGAGTCCTTGTAGAGCAATGAAGTGCTGTAGAATGGGAAAAGCTTGCTCTCCAAGAAAATTTTGATGAAGAAAAAGCCCAACTACAGCAAGAAAAGGAAAATTTGCTCGCAGAGCAACTCGAAGTAAAGAAAATGGTCAACAAATCACTTCACTCTGTGACAGTCATAGAAGTAAAGGCCGAAGAGCGAGTTCCACAGCAAGTAGCGCAACTTGAAGAAGTGATTCAGTAGCTACAACAACACATAGCATATTTGGAGCTACACGTACTACCCGAGACCCCTCAAGATGTAAGAGACCAAAGGGAAGCAACTGCCAGGAGCGCAGTTGAAAGGCTCAAGGCTCTTACCCTGGAATGTAAGCAGTTCACTGATCGTAGTGCCCTGACATATGAATGACTAGATGAGAGTCCAGATTTAAGAGAATTAGAGTCGCAAATCCAAGAGGCGAAGTACCAAGTCGAAAAGATACAGGCGCAACTGAAGTCCCTGTCAGCTGTGGAAAGAATGAAGCGCTCCTAAGCACAACGCACTGCACAACAACAAATCCATACTATCCAGAGCAGAGTTATGGAGATAACTCAGAAATTCCAACCTGTGCAAGATAAGGCCTATCAGTTGTTTACAGAGGTAGAAGGCCAAGGAGTAGAGCTAGAGCAGGTTGTCCCTATAGCAGAACAACATCTAGAGGGACCTATCAATCATGCAGTCATCCACGAGTTCGCTGAAAATGAGGCTGTAGCACAGCAGCAGGTCGAAGCAGCTCGAGGCGTTCGAAGCAGAACTAGTCAGACGAGAGTGACTCGGGACAAGTCACAGGTGAGTGTTGGGGGCCTGTTGGCCCTTGACCAAGTTTTAGGAGATTCTTGGTCAAGTTTGACCTATTTTGGGACTTCGACAGCCTGTCGAAGATGGAGCGCAAGACGAAGCAGCTATCGCGGGATCTCAACCCCTTTTTACATCCTTTTTGGGATTTGGAAATATGTAACAGGAATGGGATGTCGGCCCATGGGTTTACCCATGTTTAGGCCTATTTTGTATGTATAAATAGAAGGCTAGGCAATGTAAGTAGTTGAATAGTGTGCAAGAGTTGTGGAAGTTGGCTAAGTGTTAAGAGTTGGATCTGTGTGATCAAGAATTGTAAGGCTTTGTGCATATTGTATGAGACTTGCAAAGCTAAGTGCAAGTCATTGTAAGAGACTGTGGAGGGCTTTGTGCTGTAACGCAAGGAATGAGGATCTAGCGAGCTGCGCATATCTCCTGTTCTATGCGTAGTGAGGGTTTTTGGCCCTATGCATGTACATGAATGATTGAAGCTAATAAAGAAGAAGAGTTGGTGGACGTAGCCCTAGGGTGGGGGTGAACCACGTAAATACTATATTATTCTACTCTGTGCGATGTTCTGATGTGTTTATGTTTTATGTGCTAAGTGCTTTGATATATATAGATAGATCTATTTATGCTTTGTGATTATGATGAATCAGGATGCTAGATCCGACATCTGTGAACTTACTTAGTGCTTGAACCTGCTAGATCTAATCTAATTCCTTTACTAAGTGCTTATATACCTTAGATCAGGGTGAATGTTGTGATGCTCTGTTTTCTCTGCGGAGTAGATATTGGTTAGATAATGATGAACTGACGGTGCTAAGTGCTTTATTAAGTGTTATAATCACATATTTGTGTCCCAGCTAAGGTTGCAGACACTTGAGTCCTGCAACCACCCCTGCTTTTACCTCGGGTGATACTTCATCTGCTTCACAGGTGTTGTCGAAAGGGCGGATAGTTAGGGTTTTGTTGGTGCGTTGTTGGTGCGTTGAACCCTGGGTCTGCCCCTGTGCCAACACTTAGGTGGCATAAGAAAAAATTCATTAATTTTATATTTATTTTACATAATTATTATATTTTTCATAAATAATTTAACTTGAAACATTCTTATTTCATAAATTAATATTAAGCTCATACCTATATAAGCATATTTTTTATTTAACAGATTTCCTTTCAATTTTTTTGACAATTTATTTTATAGAATAAATAATAATTGGTTGACTATTTATTTGAGTTAAATTTGTTGCCTTATATTATAACAAAAGGCTGTCATTATTTGTTGGTTTTAGTATAATTTTTATTGCTATTATAAATATATTTTAAGTAATTTTGATAAGTAATGTCACACCACTTCACGTGCAACATTAGTTTTAGGAACATAGACTAATACAATTTTGGTATAGGTATGTGCATCTTCAAGATATTGACATGCAATGTTGTAATTCAAACTTATGCATGAATTCAAATCTATCCACCAAAAATTGTTGAGCAGGGACAATATCATTGGAATACCACTTATTTTAATATTAAAATTGAAATTTATTTTATCCCTAAAATAAATGTTTATTGTCAACTTTATTTCATTTCATTACATGTTTTTAGTATTATTTAAATTAATAATTAAATATCAATTCAATTTCTAAAATATACTTTATAATTAAAACAAAATTAATTATAACTAAATACATAAAAAACAATTATAAAACAAATTAAGATTAAAATTGTATTTAAAATAACATAAATATGAAACATAAAAAATGTATTTTAAATTGTGTTGAAGAAAACTTAAATAATGATTTTAAACTAAACCGAAAACCCGAAGAACCTTCCAATATAGTAATGCAGTAACCATAATAAATAATTTTAATTCCAATGTTCCTTGCCAAAAAAGGTGAGAGTCGATAAAAGGTACATGATCTACAATTAATTTAAAAGGTACACTTATTTTAAAACATAATAATCTGCGACACATGGTCTGTCACTGTGCAAAGAATCATGTGTATTATAATCTAGACTAATCTATGCATGTGTAGTAATAAATGCTAGCAGTAAGCATGGTCTGTCACAGTGCAAAAAATCATGTGTACTATAATCTACACTAATCTATGTATGTGTAGTAATAAATGCTAGTAGTAAAAATGATGATCAAATTAATAATAATATATATTAATATTGTTTAATATGATAATATAGAGGATGTCTGCACTATTTAGGAATGGAATTTGTAGGAATGAAATTTGAAAAGTAAATTGTTAGTCAAAGGATAATTCACTGGTTAAATATGACTAAAACTTTTTTATTTGTTAATATTTTTAATTAAGTGGTTGGAACAAAAATAATTGAAGTTATCAAAATGATAAATGTGAATGATTATTTAGTTTTTAAATTCTTATATTGTATGTACATTTAGCTGTTCAAATTGCACTAGTTTAAATGTTCTACAAAACTTATCTGTTCAAATTGCACTAGTTTAAACATTTTATGTTTTGGTTTTTTTCAAAGAATTTTTTTTGTTTAGTTTTTCCCTAAATCAAGTGAGAAAGTGTTGGATCTGCATATTTGAGTGGTTAAAACCGTATAATCAGAGTATCCCAAGGGTTTTCAATAGATTGAATCCATTTATGCTTTCAAAAATACAGTTTAAATAACAGAAAATTGTGATTTCATCCAAATTTATATCACCGGATTCCAATAAAAAAAAACCGATACTTAAAGCAATTAAACAATGTCGTTAAAATTGTTGAAACTAATACTATGATGAAGTTATCAAAACTATCAAATTTGAGAAGCTGTTTAATTTTGAAATTTCTAACTTATATGCACATTTATCTATTAAATATAACTAAAACTTTCTATTACTCATCAATTTTCTCTTTTTCTTTATTAAAACTATTGGAACGAATACCACTGATGTTATCAAAACTGTAAGTTTTGAAATTCGTACGTTGTATGAACGTAAAAGCATACACATGAAATTGAAGAAAACCATAAATTTCTTAATAGATTGGTGGTTCAATGATAGATATGCATAGTACACAGAAGATTCAGGTTTACAATATGATACACAATTTTTTAATATACAATTTATGATACACAATTTTTTAATATACAATTTATGATACACAATTTTTTAATATACAATTGCCTCGTAGACGCAAAGGCAAGGTAGATGTTGGTGGGAGTCGATCTGTCGCATGGATATTGTAGAGTTAATTATTTTTTTTAAACAAAAGTTGTTTTAGGTATTCGAATCCATAACCTTCTCGAGACTTCACATTTATAAGGCAACCTCTCAATATAAGGCAACCTGTCATGGATTTCAAACATGATGTCGTGCTTACATTCTTTCTTGAAAGGGGGATAGATGGGAAAGTGAAGGCAAGGTAAGGAAAGTGAAGGAAATGAAGGACAAGGTAAGGCATGGAAAGGTTCAAGTGAAGGCAAGGAATGACAAGGTAAGACAAGGAAAAACAAGGAATAACATGGCATGGCATGGAAGTGAAGTCAAGGCAAGGCATGGCATGACAAGGAAATACAAGACATGGCATGGAAATGAAATGCATGGCATGGCATGGCATGGGAAGTAAAGGCAAGGAAAATCATCTAGGCATGGAAAGGTAAGGAAAGGAATGTCACAACAAGGCATGGCATGGTAAAGCAAGTTAAGGCAAGGCATGGAAAGGTAAGGCAAGGAATGACATGGAAAGTGAAGGAAAGGCATGGCATGGAAAGGCAGGGCAAGTGAAGGCAAGGTAAGGCAAGGTAAGGAAAATGAAGGTAAGGCATGGCAAGGTAAGGAAAGTGAAGGCAATGCAAGGAAATGAAAGGCAATACATGACAAGGTAAGGCAAGGCAATGCAAAGCATGGCATGGCATGGCATGGAAAGTGAAGGCAAGGAAAGGCATGAGATGGAAAGGCAAGGCATGGCATGGCATGGCATGGAAAAGCATAGCATGGCATGGGAAGGAAATGCATGACACGTGAAGGTAAGACAAGGCATGGCATGGAAAAGCATGGCATGGCATGGCAAGGCAAGGCATGGCATAGCAAGGAAAGGCATGGCACGGCATGGCAAGGAATGGCATGGAAATACAATACAATGCATGGCATGGCATGGCATGGCACATGAAGGCAAGGCATGGATTTTCAATGAAGAAATACAAGAATACCATAACAACCATAAAATGAATCCAAATTTTCAATAATTCATAAATCTGAAATATTTGTTCAATTATTCATTTTACATACCTATGGTCATTCAAGTAGACCATCGGGATCACTTCTAATATTGACGCTCTTCATTAACTTCTCATTCTCATAGTAAGGAAAGAAGTAGTGTACCTTTGACGATTTCTTACTTGGCATTGTTTGTAGTTAGAGGTTTGTACCAACAACCAGGTTCGTAAAGTGGTATACGACTTGACCTGGTTTATAATATTGAAATACATAACCACCTTTATTCTGTGTTATTTCATCTTGTGTCAGATATTCTCCTTTAATAAACATCGACCCAATTGGAAATTCAATTCCTTCGGAGTCTGGTACTGATCGCATGAGGGTTTTTTTCCCCTCTAAGCAACGTTTCAACCAATAATCAGTGCCCCATTCATTATCTCCTGGAGAAACCATTGCGTATATGTGCCCTACAAAAAATGGAGTGCCAACATGTGAGTCCACTAAATTACCAAAGCATAAAACATTGATATCAGTTATTCAAAATTTAATAGAAGGTTTCAATGAACCTGACAATATGTGATCTGAGACATGATCATAATCAGTTGAAATACTTGATTGGTCCTCCTCCAACTGGGATAATTCCATATTTATACGTTGACCAATGAGAAGTGATACATGATCCCATATATCAACCCATTATGTTGATTCACAATCATCCCATTCATTACTACTACATGGACCATAGAAACAAGAGAGTTTTCTCATCCATATTTCAACTATTGCATTATATGATGTTCTAACTGAATGGAATCCACGAATTTCCTCAATTGTTTTGCATTCATTCCACTGTGATCGATCTACATCGACCACCTCCCAAAAATATATGTGTACATGTCATTTCCTATGTGATTGGTCTTTACTGACATTCATACTCATCGCTTACATGGATGCACTTGCTCAATAATGTCATTCCACTGCACCTAGGGCATGTCTCATCTAAGCAATCTTTTTGATAAAATGTACAACCCTCTAATCTTGTACATAAGATGTTGTGAATAAAGTATTTAGATGACGACGACGGAAATATAACTGAGCATTCCTGCAAAAGGGTGTTATGAAAAACAAGATATATATGTATGTGTGTGTGTGTGTGTGTCATAATAATAACCATACTCAATGTAATGTCTACAACATCATGTGTTATGAATTGTGTTTATTTGAACATACCAAGGCTTGCATTTATGGAAATATCTTTGTCTCAAGTTAAGTGCACTATGTATTGTCCTGAATCTCTCATACAATTTTGTCTGTGTAATGTCAAGAAACCATTTAATATGGGGTTCATGGTCCCTAAATCCCCTTCTCAATTTTAGTACATATTTTTGGTTGGAAGAAGGCCTAGTGTTCTCATGCCAGAAATATTGTACTAGTCCCTTAACTGCTCCAATTAACTTCATGTCAGAACGAGGTAGACTACCAGTGAAGACCCACAAATTAGTTGGGAACACATGTGTCAAGGCTATCTCGTCTATGAGAATACTTTCTAAGGGTTTTTACATTGCATTTCATGAGGCGTGAGGTTTGTTGTAGAAAACAATGTTTTCTTGTGATCTTGCTAATAATTAATTGTGACAAGACACGTCGGGGTGCATTACAGTCTTTAGAACCAGATTTCCTACCAATTATTTAAAAAACATCTATAAGGTTTCTAACAATACGATGACTTGTTTCTAAACTTTTGACTGTTTTAATGCCTAAAATTCTCCTAACAATAGTCAAACTTCTAGATTTTAACACAGCCAAAAATAATTGACATTTAGTAGCATCATATTTTGGTTCAAAATATTCTTTAATGATTTTATAAGGATAATAATGAGTAGTATAGTTAGGTAACTTACCTTCAAGTGATTCTAGACCACTTTCATCGACCTGAATACATTTAGGAGTTCTTCACTGCATAGTGCTCAATCTAGGTAGGGACGATGAACCTCTATTCTGGAACTCTTGACCTCCCTGCTGTGGATTTGAAAATGTTGCAGTTCTTTCCCCTGTCAATCACTGACAGATCAAATATGGGAGGAGAGTGGACATGGGATTGACTAGTTTCTAGAACATTTGATTGTCCAACAAGAGGTTTCACCACAAAAACTTCTTCACCACAATGTTGTACACCAGTTGCCTCTCTAATTTCATCTGTTGTATAATCAACTCCAAGAAAATCCTCCATCATCTGTTCATCCACAACAAGATGTCTTGATGAGATACTATATGGATTGGTGTCTACTGAACTCCTTCGTTTTGCTTGTGGTGATGGAGGAGAAACAACAACGACGTCTATTCCGCTAGAAATTGGATTGGCCTCTTCTGAAAGCCTACGCTTTGACATACATAACTTTGTCTTTTCTCTTTCTTCTTCTACCTTTTCGATCATTTTTTTTTTCTTGAGGACTTTCTTTCTCGGATCCGTTAGTTCCCCATGTTTACAGAGAAAAATTGGCTTCCATACACCCCACCAAAAATTTGTCTTGGTATTTCACAATAAGGCAGAACCAATTCCAATTCCAAGTGGAAACATTTGTGCTCATATTACAAAAAAAGACAACTAATAATTCAAATTCCAATTGGATGAACTTTTCTTGGTATTACACAAGAAGACAACTAACAATTCCAATTCCAATTGGATAAATTTGTCTTGGTATTACACAACTAACAATTCCAATTGGACAATTTTTTCTTCCAATTCCAAGAATACACAATAAGACACAAACAACATTTCCAATTGGAAAAAATTGTCTTCCAATTCCAAGAAGACACAAACAACAATTCCAATTCCACTTGGACAAATTTATCTTCTAATTCTTCCCACAATGGTCTTGCAATAACACAAAATTGTCTATGAATCAAACACCAATACTAAAATAAGAAAAACTTGTAGGTTCGAGCTATTTTTGTGTGAAGATGTCGGGAAATATTTGTCGGTCTTGAGATGGATGAGGTAGTGGAGTGTTCTTGGCACCAAACAATGCCCAGCAGGAATGCGCACGTGTTCCTACTGGGCATAAACAAACAACAACTACAAGGATATCAAGTCACAAGAGCGAGTGTGCACTCTTAGTGCAACAAATGTAACATTTATTATAAACCAAACTTCTTTTGAATAAAGATGTATAGGGGTATGGGGACAACTAGGACCTAAGGGGTTAGGACTGGAATTATTTTCAAGCATAGATAAATGGTTAGAGCACCAAGATATGGGTGATGTGGGTGCAAGGGTTGTGGGGCATTTAACAAGAGGTATATGCATAGTGTACTCTGGGCTCGACTGTGGATGGGGTTAAGTGTTGAGTATAGGTTATTCCTAGGCTTAGATGGAGCTATGGGGTCTAGGTCATGGTATAAATATATCTATATCTCTATGTCATGATCTAGGTCTACTTCATGGTCATCGTATAGTTCTAGCTCATGGTATAGGTCTACGTCATGGTCATCATATAGGTCTAGGTCATGTTCTAGGTCTTGTCATGTCTAGGTCTTTCTATGTCTATGTCTAGGTATAGGTATTGACATGTCTAGGTCAAGGCCATTTGCTCCCTTCTGATGTAGGGAGGGGGGTGCAAAGAGAGGAAGAAACATAGTGTGAGAGGAGGAGAGAGGAATAAAAAGAGAGTGAGAGAGA
>JASDQU010884119.1:0-10689 GCA_032191745.1 Picea mariana | reverse complement strand
ATACATTTATCTAGTATGTTTTGCAATATCTTCACAGATGAAGGATCACTTAATACTTTCACGCATGGTTGAAAAAAATCTTTGATTGTACTTACTTGTCCCATGGGTTGCATTCTGTTGGTATGATTCAATGGGGGCGTCATCTCATATTTTGGGGATTCCTTGAATGGTTGCACAGTTGAAGTCAATGTTGTGTCCACCTTCTAAAATTCTTGTCTGGCTTTCTTAAAGGTCTCCTTTTCTTTTGGCGCATCGAACTTCTTTCTTGGTTCAGTGTTCTTCTTTACCCATTGGTTCTGTGTTGGTTCTTTTCAAACTACGTCAGTGCTTGTTTGTGTTCCTCCACAAGTGACTATGTTGATGTTTCATCCATCATACCTTGCTTCAGCTGAAATCCACTGAACATTCTGATTGTTCTGGTTCCTCTTTTCCTGAATCTTTACTAGTAGTGTCGGACATTCCTCTGTATCGTGGTTCGATGCATGAAAATTCATACAAGTGGCTGGTGGAAGTGGACATTCCTGTGCATAATGTCCCAGTTACTATCAATTGTGACATGTGACTGGTCCTCTACCTCAGGTGAAACCTCCTCTAGCTCATCCTCCTCCTCGGTAGCCTGCTCGATCACCTCTAGGCACTTTATACTGTGGTTCCTGATTGTATTGCTCGGTATTGTACTGGGGCTGTGTCGGGTTGTAATGTGGTTGCACATTATTGTAGGTTTGTTGTGTAGCATTATACTGCTGTTGCATAGTGTTGTATGGAGTTGGAGCCTGATTGAACTATGGCGTTGCTTTCCCAATCATAATTTTGGCATGTACCCTGTATGCATCTACTATTCTTTCCTGCATCAGATCCATAGTTATGCAATATTTATCGTCATGGCCCACTGACTTACAAAAGGTGCAATATGAATTCTTTGGAACTTTTTGGTATTTATTCATCATCGTGTAATGATAAGGGTCATGACCCAGTTTCTTGCATATTTCGCACCATAATCCTCTCTGTGGTAACGGATTTGGCATACTTGTTTCCATGTACTACGTGAATGTTGGGAATTCATTCTTGTGGTGTCCTTATGTCCTACATGTGGTACACCAAATGACTTATTGTTTTTCCTTGTTCTTATTCTGGTTCAACTAAAATGTTAGATTCTTGAAATCCTCCTTCAATTCTTCGATAGTTGGGTCCGTCTGTTGGTACTAGTTCTATTTCAGTTGCAAGGCTGCCTGCAGAGCCTCTACCTACATCTGAAAATTCTGTTGTCATAAGGGATATTTCAAGTGTGCGAGGAGTGAGTTGACAAACAGGTGCCGATGTTGCATCTTGGTCATAAGGTATTTGAGTTTTCCCTTTAGTCACTTGAATCTCTAGTCAATCTCCCATACAGACTCTCCTGGTTTCTGTCTTATCTTGATCATCTCATTCTTGTAATGATCCTCTGAGATTGTCTTCTGGAACTCATTAATCAATAGCTTCTTAATGTCTACCAGTGTCCTTGTCATCCCAGGGGCACTGTTTGTGTCTAGACTCATGTACCAGTCTAGTGCGCGGTCTCTGAGTGTAATAGCTAGTTGCGCGAGTTTGGTATCTTCATCAGTGATCTGCTTGGATTCCTAGATCCTTTAACAAATGAAATGATTTTTCTCAGGGTCTTTTGTTGCTTCTCCTCGAAATTATGAGAATTTGATAGTGGGATCATGTCCTACCATTCTGAATATTGAACTACTAGCTCCTCTGTGTGGTTTAAATACTTGACTAGTACTTCCTAAACTGGCTCCTCCAATTGTTTCTCTTTGTGTAGATGTGCTTCTTGTTGTCGGACTTCCTCCAAACTTTGATTGTCTAAATGGTGGTGTTCTCTTTGGTGTATTAGTTTCACATGGTTTTATGGGTTCCACATTGACATTAATATCGATAGAATGGTTGCCTTCTCCTCCCATTCTTGGACCTCTCATATTCCTCTCGTATGTTGCACGTAGGATTTCCTCAATCTTCTCCACATCCCGGAGATCCTCTACCTCTTCCTCATCACTTTCCAAGCCTTCCCTCATGGCTATGACTCTCTTCTTGGTATTCACCTTATATTTCTAGGGTACTCTGCTACGTGTCATTCCCGATGATGCCAAGATCCACTTGAGTTGGTCATCATCCATCATGATCAGGTCCAAGGTTTCCTCCTCCTTATTTCCTTTATCCTTACCTCCTTCCATTTATCCTCTCTCTGTTAGTTTTTCCCCCCTTCCGCCATGCACACAGGGAAGTTTAGCTATCTAGTTCCATTGTCATTACACCTTTGTTATATAGAAGTATACAAGGATTTAATGTACCTTCCTTGAGGTCCACATAGAAATTATTTCTCTGCTATGTTGTATGACTTCGTTGTGTCAACTGCAAATTTTGCGATGAAACCTACCACAATATTGTCAATAAAAACGTCTACTGTGCGGGTGAATTTTTTGTTCACCTGTTGTAACTTATCAATCTATACCGAAGTCAAATATAGCTGTCAAATCTGGTTTGTCACTTATCCTTCAACCTTAGTATCCACTTTTGTAGTAGATGCATAAAATCACAGAAAAATACTTCGTGTAAACCAATAAATATGTATTTGTCCATATATTTGTGGGGTGTGATTATAGGGTTTCTATTGTATTTTTGTGCAAATTCTAGTTCCTTGGTTCTCAACCAGGCTTCAATTTCTTCTTTTGTGGGGTTCCAAAGTCTCAACATTCCCTTATAGTGGCTCATTTCTCTTGTCTTTTCTTCATTCACTTTTATCTCAATCTACCTCATCTAATTTTCTCAGTCCTTTCTCATTCCTTTTAACGTGGAAACAGAACCATTTGTTGGTTACTACTTCCCTTCATCTTCTACATTATTGACCCGAGGTTCATGTCTCTCAGGTTTCCAACAAAGACTCTAAAACTATCGGCCCTCCTGGTAAACCAGAAGGCAACACAGTACACAGAGTGCACTGCACAGTCTCACCTGAGATAGCTTTAAATGGGTGGTTGTAAGACTCAGGTGTTTACACCCTAGTATTGAGTATGAGATAGGGGTTTATTGTTCATATCCATATACTATGAATTGTGATTGCAATCCAATATTACTCACGGGTGTGCATTTATCTTTCACAGTTTATTTTCCAAACAACACAATCATATTCCATAACAATGTATTAACTCATTCATTAATCATAACAACTAACTGTTGAAAGAAAACAAAGATATACATGCATTCATCACATTACACAGATATTACCATGGTTCACCCCCTCCTGGGATACGTCCACAAATATTTGGCTCTAGGATCTTTTATTATGGTAGTTCTGCATCTCCAGCGTCGCGCGCTTGCAATTATCCTCATATGGGTAAGATATGTATGAGGTGAACTAGATCACACCATGCTCTACAACCTGTGATCTAATCCTCGGATATTCCTTCTCTCCTCTGTTCTTAGCTCAACATCTTACAAAAATGGTTCATAATAGTATTACATAACATATCAACTCATACATACTATGATGGAATATTACAAAATCCAAACTAATACAAAAAGAGAACCAACCTCTATATGATACCTGTTTATCTATGTTTATATATGTTGGGCTCTTAAGCCATTTAAAATGTATTACCAAAACCCTAACCCTATCGACGTTAGGTCTTCCTCACATGCGCGCGTGTTTTTCTTCCTCCAATTGTCTCTTTTCTTGTGCACGCTTTCTTGCATGCATGTGCATTTTTCTTCCTCCAGCTGTTGATTTAGTTTCAGGACGCTTTGTTTCCCACAATCATCCTTCTTTCCACTTTGGCATGGTGCCAACAAAGGGTTTACCAAACCTTCCTTGGGATCCCCTCAATTTGAATAATATTATCAAGGAAGGGTTTATTGACCCTTCTATAAGATCCTCCTGAATGAGAATTCTATACTGGAGAAAGGGTCGATTGACCCTTCTTGTCGCTCACCCTTGATGGTGATATTAGGTTGGAGGAAGGGTCAAATGACCCTTCTCTAAGCCCCCATTGATGAGAATACTATTATAGAGGAAGGTTTAGTTAACCCTTCCCTATGCTCCCTCTTGAGAATATTTATTTACCAAAGGATGGCTTGATTGACCCTTCCCCTAACTCACTTCAATAGAAATAATCCACTACAGGAAGGGCCAATTAACCCTTTCATTCACTCCACCTCAATAAGAGTTCTATGTTGGAGGAAGGGTTGTCCAACCCTTCCCCTATATCAACCTATATGAGAATACTATATTATATGAAGGGTTTGTTAATCATTCCTTGGGATCCACTTAAAAATAATAATATTCTCAAGGAATTGTTGGTCAAACCTTCCTATGGAAACCCCTCAATGACATTTCTATGCTAGAGAAAGGATTAAACTACCCTTCATGTATCTCAACCTTAATGGTAACACTATTTGGAGAAAGGTTTATCCAACCCTTCCTTAGGTTCCTATAAATGAGAATACTATGTTGGAGGAAGGGTTGGTTAACACTTCCCTAGGATCCCTCTCAAAAATAATTATATGTTAGAGGAAGGGTTGGCTAAAACTTCCCCCAGGAAACCCTCAAGAGGAATACTCTTCTAGAGGAAATCTTATTTGACCCTTCCCTAAGCTTCCCCCTTATTGAGATTTCTTTGTTAAAGGAATGGTTATTCGACACTTCCCCTAGCTTACCCTTGAATAGAATAATATGGAGACAGAGGGGTTGGCTGACACTTCACTATGATACCCTAAATAAGAATACTATCCTGGAGAAATGATCATATCACCCTTAATTAGGCTCCGATCGATGATATTAATATGCCCAAGGAAGGGCTTACCAACATTCCCTGATATCCCCCCTCAATAGAATTCTATGTTGGAGGAAGAGTTGAATGACCCTTCCCTTGATTCACCCTTGATAGGAATACTATGTTGTAGGAAAAGTCATATGAAACTTCTTTGGGATCCACCTCAATAAGAATGATATGTTTTAGGATTGGTTGAATAACCCTTCCAATGTCTTGATTTCAACAAGAATATCATGTTCAAGGAAGGGTCAATTTACCTTTCCCCAATATCCCCCCTTGAGAAGAATTTTATGTTGGAGAAAGGGTTAACTAACTTTTCACATGGCTCACCCTCAACAAGAATACTACGTTGGAGGAAGGGTCATATATCCCTTCCATAATATCCCTTTAATGATCATACTATGGTGGACGAAGTTTCAACTGACCCTTTCCTAAGCTACCCCTCGATGAAAATTATATTCTATAGGAAGGGCCTTCAAAACATACCCTACATCACCCTCAATGGGAATACTCTAATTGAGGAAGGTTCATTCAAACCTTCCATGAGAACCCCTCAACAAGAATTCTACGTTGGAGTAAGGGTTGGAAAAACCTTCCCTTAATTCTCCCTCAATGAGAATACTATACTAGAGGAAGGGTCCCCTGGGCTCCCCTTAACAAGAATAATATGCTCGACGAAGGGTTAGTTGACCCTTCCTTGGGGTCACCCTCAAGAAAATTCTATGATAGAGGAAGGGTTATCCAACCCATCCCTTGACTCACCTTTGATTGGAATACATGCCAAATGAAATATACATGAACAATAATATATTCAAAGAGTAAATAAAATATCATCACCCAATGAAGAGGACATATGAATATACTTGTAAATATGGCTCTTGAAGACTTGGATATGTTGGTTTCCTCCTCTTAGGAGGGTTCTATGCTTCCCTGAATTTGTGTCATTTCATTCTTCTGTTTTCCTCCTCTAGTTGTAGATGGATTTTGTAGTTATGGCCTACTTTAGAAACTAGGGTTTCAAATGGGAAAAGGAAAATTGGGGAAAATGCTACAATAAGGGAGATGAGAGAAAAATTAGAGAAAGAGGGTGAAAATTGAATGTGATCCAAATTGTATTGAGAATGAAATGAAGGAAGAGATATAACAAGGAAACACAAAAAGATATTGCAAGAGACAAAATAATATAGTTGAAAACTCATATTCTATAAATGACTATCTAGAATACAAAATATTGTAAAATGCAAAGAGCACAAGCTAGGTAGAATGGTGGTAGCTTATCCCTGAAGAGATAGATTTGTTGGCTACGCTCATTCGTAAGAAAATTATTGCCAAGAGGAAAATACTTATGTTTAACATAAATAATCAATTAGAAAAATCTAAACATCCAAAACCCTAACCCCAAAAGATGAAATGCCAAAAGGTTTGTGGGCCCCAATGTGGTTAGTTGATACATCAAGTTCCTTGGATCGTAACTTTTTCATATGATCTATGTTTTGGGTGTTATGTATCCAATCAAAAAGGTCTAGCCTAGAATTACACATTTCACATGGCCATCATCTTCCTTCAGCTACATGTTAGGTATTGTCATGCCAAAACAATCTTGTTTAGGGCCTCAAAATGGACCCGAAAGTTTAGGATACAAAAAACTATAGAACAAAATCCAAGATGTGTAACCATTCTAAATTAGTGGAATAGGTGGGTGGCCACTAGTATCCACTCATATAATTACTCCCCCCTTAGGAATCAATGGTTTTCATTGCATCAAGTTCCTCCATCATATGGCGAAACTTATGTTGAAAATGACTCCTGGTGATCCACTTGCCCTGGTGAAGAAGCTACCCTTATTTTATGACTCAATATAGTTGGATGTTATGCTGGTGGGTTCAAAACTCTATATTGAATTCATTCTATGAAATAAAACACTCGATGAAGGTTCAACTGACCCTTCCTCGAACTCCAAACCCCCCACACAACAATAATTTGTTTCTAAAGGAAGTTATGTCCAAGCCTTTCCCTAGCTCACCCTCAACATGAATACTATGATAGAGGAAGGGTTAGCCAGCCCTTCCTTGATCTACCCCTTTGCTGGTATAAATTTTTATCAAGGGTACAAAAATATGAAACCTTTGTGGTTGTAACAAAGCTTCATAAAAATGGAGTTAGGAAAATAAAAACCCTAGTTTTGTATGAAATAAATCTACCATAAGATATTTGTTGTTTAGTGAGAATAAAATCATGCAAAATAAAATATACAAGAAAAACAATAGATTCAAAGAATAAATAAAATCACATTACCCAATGAATATGACATATAAGTATACACCTGCAGAGATGGATCTTGAAGACTTGGATATGTTGGTTTTCTCTCCTTGGGAGGGTTCTATGATTCCTTGAATGTGTGAAATTAGATGCTACTCTTTTCCTCCTCTATTTGTAGATGTATTTTGTAGTGATGACCTCCTTTAGAAACTAGGGTTTCAAGTGGGAAAAAGGAAAACTAGGGAAAATGCTACAGTAAGGGAGATGAGAGAAAAATCAGAGTGAGAGGGTGAAAATTGAATGTGATCTAGAATATAATGAGAATGACATGATGGCATATATATACCAAATAAATAAACACACACACACACACACACACACACATATATATATATCAAAAGAAACACAATAGTACAATTAAACTCATATTATATTAATGACTATCTAGAATACAAAAGACTGTAAAATGCAAAGAACACAAGCTAGCTAGAATGGTGGTGGCTTATCCCTAAAGAGATAGATGTGTTGGCTATGCTCATTCAAAATAAATTGATTACAAAGAGGAAAAAAAATCCTTTTAACATAAAGAATGAATGAGAAAACCCTAAACATACAAAACCCTAACCCAAAATATGAAACACCAAAAATGTTTGTGGGCCCTAATGCGGTTAGTTGATACATCAAATTATTGTGAGCATAACATTTTCATATGATCTTTGTTTGGGGAATTAGGTAGCCTATCAAAATGGTCTAACCAAGAAGTACACATTTTACATGGGCTAGCATCTACCTTCAACTATGTGCTAGGTGTTGTCACACCAAAAAAACATCGTTTAGGGCTTCACAATTGCCCCAAAAGTTTAAGACTCAAAAAACTATAGAAAAACTGCTAAGATTTGGAACCATTAAGAATTAGTGGAACAAGTGGGTGGCCACCAGTATCCACTCGGAACAGTCCTCCCTTTTTAGGAATAAATGGTCTTTGTTTCATCAATTTCCTCTATCATATGGAGAAACTTTTGTTGAATCTAACTCATGGTGATCCACTTGCCCTGTGGAGAAGATACCCTTCTTTGACGACTTGATAGAGTTGGATGTTATGTCGGTGGTTGCTCTTAGAATTTTTTTCCATGATCCAATCAACCATCACCTATTCAATGTTGTCAATACTAATTTATATAGGGTTCAAGTGCTCAACCACATCCAAAGTGTCCAAGAGAGGTGGAAAATACGGAGTGGAAGCCCAAAAAAGGGGGAAAATGTAATTCAAAATAATTCTTTCCCATAGCCTTGGTGATGGTGTAATGCCCATATTAGAGTGGGAGGATCTTTTGATGGGTTATTTTAAGGAACTTTTTCTATAAATGAAACCATACCTTATCTCCCACATGAAACCATACCCAATGTTGATTGTGGTGTTCCTCGTACTTTGCATTGGATTTCTGAAAAATATCATGAAATTGTTGTTGGATGTGTTGGATTCATTCAAAAAAAGTGGTTTCTCGATCAACCTTAGTCTAATCATGGGAGGAATATTCGTATGCAACAACAATGGGAAGATCTATGTCAATGGGGGCAATGGGTACAACACCAAGCACACCTGAAAAGGGATGTGTCTAATCAATATGTGGAGGTATTTTTTGTATCTATGTTTAACATTAGGAAGGATCTCATCCCATGTGTGTGGATGTTTGTAATTGTACATCCTCAAGATATGAACAATAATCTTGTTGACTACCTCTTTTTTTTCCATTAATGTGTGGGTGGAAGGTAGTCGATTTGGTCAGCTTGGTGTCCATCATCAACCATAGGATGGACTAGAAAGTACTTAGGAACTTGTTTTCTTGATTAATGTTTTTTTTAGGTGAATTTTCTCCAATTTGGATAAATTTCAAATATTTGAAAGAAAATTTGGCTAAATTTATTCATATTTTCATTAAAAATAAAAAAATTGTATCCTAATTAATGATAATAATTCTCTATGTATTTATACTTTTCACTTAGAAATAAAAATTTTCCATGAATATATAATTGGATTCCTCAACATTTTTCTCCAAACCAATGATTTTGTATTATAAATTTTAGGGAATATTTGCTACATATAACGTTTTAGGTAGCTATTGATACTCTTTAGAATACCATGAAATTATATTTGAAATCATATAAGTATTTATATGAGACAACATTTTTTAATAATTGACTCTTTTTTGTTCACTTATTTCAACATGTATATGGTATACCCCCATGGTATACCATGTTGTATATAGTGTTTTCATATTAGAGTTTTTCTAGCAAGTTGAAGAAAATGTGTTATGTATTTCTAATGATAGTTTCCAATGCCATTATCTTTTTTTGTAAGTTTTTTATAATTTATATGAAAGGTTGATTTTGATCTAGGTGTTCTAATATGAGATTTACTATTAATATTTGTTAGTGATGCACAAGTGATACTTATGTATTGGTGTTTTTTCCTAATTTTCAAGGTAGTAACAAAATATTAATGGGTTATCGCCTAAGATAAATGATATATTTTTCTTATAAATATGATTTGATCTCCAAATAGTTTGATAAGTTATAACATATATGTTTTGAAAAACAAACATTGGTCTCTATATGCTATAATGATCTGTGGGAGCCCAAAATGAACCCAAACATGTTCAAAGAACATATTAGCGGTGGCCTTGTCTATGATGCTATTCTTGTAGGGTGCCAAAAACACCATCTAAGAGAATCGATCAATGACCAAAAAGAAACAATCATTAACATTCTTGGTTGAAGGTATACCATACATGTAATCCATGGAGATGGACTCCCAAGGCCTATCAAGAGTATATAGAGGGGTGCATAGCCCCTATTTCTTGATGGTGGTTTAGAATGACATAACCAATGCATGATTGTATATACTTTCATAAATCTTATCAAAGATTTGGCCAATAAAAATGATTTTGTAGTACTGCGACTATTTTTTCCATGCCAAAGTGCCCTAACACCTGATTGTAATGAGATTCCCAAATTAGCTTTGCACACTCGCTTGAAGGAACAAAAATATGAATAAGATGGAATAATAGTCCATCCTAGATATTAAATTTCGGAATTAATTTTTTTTTGCTCAATGTATGATAGGAAATATAAAACTCAAAGTCATTGTTGTATAATTGTGTCCACATGGAAGTCTCATGCCCATGGGAGTGAAGAATTGTAGTTAGTGCCACAATCAGGGGTCGACTGAGGCAATCTACAAAATGGTTGTTGTTTCCCTTCTTGCACTTGATGTTGAAGTGAAACTGATGTAGGTATGTGGACTACTTTTAGTGGTGTTCATTATATATCTTTTCTTATGTCTACATGAATTGCATAGGCTTGTGATCAGTGTGGATGATAATTTCCTTTCCTATAATGTAATGCTTCCACTGTCGATGTGCCTACATAATGGAATACAACTCTTTGTCATAGGTGGGGTATATGCAAACATCATCAAATAGTGTTTCACTGTGATAGGCCACTATATGGCCATGTTCAAAGAGGACTGCATAGATAGCATAATATGAAGGATCTATCTCAATATCAAATAATTGTTGTAGGTATGGAAGAATAAGGATTTGTTCTAAGTAGAGGCATAATT
>JASDQU010884118.1:23755-33940 GCA_032191745.1 Picea mariana | reverse complement strand
ACTTCTTATTATTTACATTATAATTGTCCTATGACCAATCCGCAAAAGGGGATTTGGTCCTTATACAATTACCGACTTGATTAATACTCAATGGGGATTAATCTAATAATAAAAATAATAATAATGACATGATTAATCCACAATGGGGATTTAATCCAATAACAAAATAATAAGAATGCTCTTCGCAGTTACATTATTTCAACAGAATACAATAAGGGGCACTAAAAGGAAATGCATAGCCCACATATGCTCTACCTTGGTTTGCATGCTTTTCCAAGTTGAAGACAATAAGGGGCACTAAAAAGAAATGCATATCCCACATACACTCTACCTTGGAAAGCAACATTGATCAATTAGTTATTTATTTTATGGGTCCCTCATTTTTTTGAGAAGTGTTTCATTTCTCTCAAGATCCCAGGGAGAGCTTTTATTGCATGATGTTTTTGCGAGGGCACCTCCAAGCCTAGTGACTCCTTCCTTCCATGAAATGAGGTACATTCCCTTCTTGGGTCAATAAGCCGAAAAACCTAAAAGATGGGGAAATAGAGGGAAAGAAGTAATGAAAGGTGGAAAGTATGAGCGAGAATGGTACAATGATCCTTCAAGGAGACCCCCTAGTGGCAACCCTTTCCTTGAGAGTGGACACTTACTAGGAAACCATGACACTCACTAAGGTGAAATAGGGCAAAAGGCATCATTTCCAAGCAGACGTTTCATAATCAAGAGAAGCTTTAATGCGACATATTCAAATGTTTCAAGTATTAAAGTGACACTTACCATGACACTTGACTTGTTACCTCGTGGATCAAGATCTACCTTCTTCCAGAAGCGAGTTGGTGTGGTGAATTCCATCATGACCAATGGAGAAGTATGGTGGTGAGGCAGGGCTTCCTCTGTGTGAGTGGACATTGTCAGTGAATCCATCTCTCAGTACTCCATGTTTGCAACCTAAGGGCCTCAAGATATCATCTCCTTAGTTACCCCTAGAAATGGGGGTAACAAGGCCACTTTCGAATCTTCAACTTCGAACACAGCAACTTCAAGTGCATCCATTCCTCTACTATTATTGTAAAGAAACACCAAACATTGATTGAATTCTATTGCACTTAGCAACAACAATTCTTTAATGAAAATTAGACCTTTTTTCTCTTATAGGTCTTTTCAAGAGTGTTTTGAGATAGGGTGAAGGTTCGTCCTTCATTATGAGATATAGAGTGCACTCTACATACCACCCAACCATTGCCTATAGCTTATACAATTTTGACACTTTGTATTTGTAATACAATTTGTAGGATGTATTGTGGTGGATGTAGTGGGACACACTTGGTATTTGTAATACAATGTGTTGAATGTATTCACATACACAATCTTGTGGCAATGAAAAACAACCATCTAAATAATCTTTATGTTGAAGATTCTAGATAACGTGGATGACACATAAATGCCGAGACATATTTTGGTTCATTCATTTCCATATTTTGAATATTCCCTATAATGTGGATGACACACAAATGCCAAGCCATATGTTACTTCATCCATTACTAGATAATGTGGATGACACATAAATGCCCAGACATATGTTGGTTCATTCATTTCCATATTTTGAATATTCCCTATAATTTGGATGACACATAAATTCCAAGCCATATGTTACTTCATCCATTTCCATATTTTGTTTGGACATCAAAACAATGAGTGGGCAAAGACTCGAACCAAGGATGTCACAACTTTCTCACTATTCAGTATTTCATCTCTACTCTTCAAAGCTTAAGGTTCACATATTCAACTTTTAAATTGCTACAAATATAACAAGACGATTATTGAGGATACGAGATCTATAAGAGGCACCAAACCGCACAGTGAGAATAAAAGAATGAATGAAACCACTAATGTTCAATTAATTTCAGAGAACCCATGAGGCCTTATCCTCTCACATCCCTCTCTGCTTCGCTCACCTCACTCTTTAGGCCACTTCCTACGAGGCCTTGTCTTCTCACATCCCTCTTGAAGTTGCCAACCTCGTTGTCTAGGTCACTTCTCATGGCACCTTAACCTCTCACATCCATCTTGGCTCTGCTCAGCTCGTTGTTTTGAGGTGCCACAACTAGAAATAAACATGATATATTCACATACTGCAAAAGTTCTACTAATCTTAATAGTTTGGCATGCACAATCAAACCCCTAATAGGGTAAAAGAAAAACCAAACGCTATAGAGAGGCTCTTTGATTTATAAAACTAATCAAACGATAGTGATGTTTTATGGAGGTGTTATACTTTCAAAGTGTTGCACAGTTTAGCACTTCAAAGCATTGGAGCATTATCCTTGAATGTTTACAAGGAAGAGAAATGTGTTGAAAGCTTCTAGAATGGATATTTCTTCTTTGAGATGGGACAACTCAATGTTCAATGTTTAGATATAACAATGAGAACCGAGCACCTACATGTGCAAGGAATACATTTTCTTATTTTTGAGCAATGTAGCTTATAAATTTCATATGACCGAATATTTTTCAGCCTCTAATTGAGTTGTATCAACTACTCACAACAATATCCACAGATGCAACAATGACTTCCAATTCCCTCATAATCCATTAGTTCTCATGAGATTCCCTTTCCATATCCCCACCGCCCCATCATTTCCTCCCACCAAATATCCATTAACAATTAATCAATTGAAACTTCATTTTGATTAGTACTAAATGCATTACTAACATCCACATACAAATGAATAAGAAACACAAGGAACTTGTTAAAGGGTTCCTCTATTGGTTACTCATGGACTATCCAAAAAAACACATCTCATTTCTTTGGACAACATAACCACTCACATTCACTTTGATGTGACCTTTGCTCGACCTAAATGATATGTTAGTTATAGCATAATATAATCATATGATAATCAACCATGACTTAGCCATGAGTGAAAATATTTATTCATATTAATATATGAAAAATAACATTATAATTAAAAATATTTACATATCATTATACCTCCACCTTACTCACAACCACATTAATATTAATAATATTAACATATGTATACATATAAACATTTAACACATTGATAAAGTTCTTTTTCTATAAAGATTTAATATATTGCTGAATTTTTTTTCTATAAACATTTAATACATTAGTAAAGTATTTTTAGGTTAAATATATACATATAAACACATTAATACTATTAATATAATTAAAAATTTATTCAATTAATATAATTATTATTTTTCTTATTATAAATAAGAATTTAATTCAATTATGACATTACACAATAAATTTTCTTATCTCATTGTCTTTTCAAAATTGGAAAGGACAATATGAAAACATCAAAAACAAATAGCTAAATAAATGAAAAAATAATATAAAATAAAAAAATAATATAATGGATATTTAATTCATAAAATAAAATCAAACAATATATTGATAATGATAATGCTAAGAAATTAATTAACTTCTTTTATAATTTATTTTCACATTTTATTGGATATTGATTTATATATTTAAGCTTGATTGTAGTGGTCGAGTCGTAGCGCCCTCTCATACACAAATTCAGATGGCTGGTGCATTGATATCTATTTCCTTGGCCTGTGCATACAAACAACACACGTTCTCGCGCTGGCATTTTGATTTTTTTTAAGTTCATGTTCTCACTCTTGATTTCGCATTTTGAAGTTTTAAAGGTTGAAAAACTGGTTTTTCTAAAATTTTGTATTTGATTTAAAAAATATTTACTAATTTAGATCTAATAAAGAGAGGTATAGAGAGAACTTAAATTATTGATAATTGCCTTTAAACCTTTCTTTGACTTTTATAGCAGGAGATCAGAAATAGTTGAGTCATTTTCAGCTTAGATACAGAGAGACCCTGATACGCAACCCTAAACCTGAGGACATCCTTGAAGTAAAGATTTAATTAAGAAATGGACCTGGTCAGTAAGGATAAGAGGTTGATAATTGCCTTTAAACCTTTATCAAATATTAACTTTTAGAAGCATGGACGGCACTTAAATTATTATTGATGTCTTTGAACAAGAGTTATAAGCGCGGATGAAATATCAAATATCCACTCTTTTTTTTAAATAATAATTCTGAACATTAATAATTCTGAACATTTCAAAAAATTAATGTAGATTATTCTACATGTAACCTTACAACCTCAGGACTGTGCTGATCCACTGCTCCTGCAACCACTGCTGATCCACTGCTCCTGCAACCACTGTAAGTTGGGACTTCCAAAGATATCAAGCACCTCCAACGACTCACAATGTTCTACACCTTCCAACTCTTCTAACTTATAGCAAAAACGAGCACTCAGCTTCCGAAGCTTTGTTGCCTGCGCCAACCCCCTTATCCTCTCCAGATTCACACATCCGTCCATTCTTGGCAGCTCTTCTAACTCAGAGCACCAAGAAACATCTAGCGATCTAAGCTTTGTTGCTTGCGCCCACCCCCGAATGCCCTTCAGTTTCCGACATCCGTTTGCCAGCAACTTCTCCAAAGATACGAATGTGTCCATACTTGGCAGTTCTTCTAACTCAGAGCACCAAGAAACATCTAGCGATCTAAGTTTTCTTATTAGCGCCGACCCCCGAATGCTCTTCAGTTTCCGACAACCTTTTGCCAGCAACTTCTCCAAAGATATGAATATTTCCATACTGGGCAGTTCTTCTAACTCAGAGCACCAAGAAACATCTAGCGATCTAAGCTTTCTTGCTAGCACCGACCCCCGAATGCTCTTCAGTTTCGGACAATCATTTGCCGTCAACTCCTCCAAAGATACCAATATTTCCATACTGGGCAGCTCTTCTAACTCAGAGCACATAGAAACATCTAGCGATCTAAGCTTTGTTGCTTGCCCCCGTATGCCCTTTAGTTTCCGACATTCGTTTGCCCACAAAACCTCCAAAGATACCAATGTTTCCATACTCAGCTCTTCTAACTCAGAGCACCCAGAAACACTTAGCAATGTAAGCTTTGTTGCTTGCCCCCGTATGCCCTTTAGTTTCCGACATTTGTTTGCCCGCAACTCCTCCAAAGATACCAATGTTTCCATACTCGGCAGCTCTTCTAACTCGGAGCACTCAGAAACAGTTAGGAATTTAAGCTTTGTTGCTTGCCCCCGTAAGCCCTTTAGTTTCCTACATTGGTTTGCCCGCAACTCCTCCAAAGATGCCAATGTTTCCATACTTGGCAGCTCTTCTAACTCAGAGCACCCAGAAACATTTAGGAATTTAAGCTTTGTTGCTTTGCCCCGTATGCCCTTTATTTTCGTACATTGGTTTGCCCGCAACTCCTCCAAAGATACCAATGTTTCCATACTTGGCAGCTCTTCTAACTCAGAGCACCCAGAAACATTTAAGAATTTAAGCTTTGTTGCTTGCCCACGTATGCCCTTTAGTTTCCTACATTGATTTGCCCGCAACTCCTCCAAAGATACCAATATTTCCATACTAGGCAGCTCTTCTAACTCAGAGCACCCAGAAACATTTAGGAATTTAAGCTTTGTTGCTTGCCCACGTATGCCCTTTAGTTTCCTACATTGGTTTGTCTGCAACTCCTCCAAAGATACCAATGTTTCCATACTTGGCAGCTCTTCTAACTCAGAGCACCCAGAAACATTTAGGAATTTAAGCTTTGTTGCTTGCCCACGTATGCCCTTTAGTTTCCTACATTGGTTTGCCTGCAACTCCTCCAAAGATACCAATGTTTCCATACTTGGCAGCTCTTCTAACTCAGAGCACTCAGAAACATTTAGGAATTTAAGCTTTGTTGCTTGCCCACGAATGCCCTTTAGTTTCCTACATTGATTTGCCCGCAACTCCTCCAAAGATACCAATGTTTCCATACTTGGCAGCTCTTCTAACTCAGAGCACCCAGAAACATTTAGGAATTTAAGCTTTGTTGCTTGCCCACGTATGCCCTTTAGTTTCCTACATTGGTTTGCCCGCAACTCCTCCAAAGATACGAATGTTTCCATACTTGGCAGCTCTTCTAACTCAGAGCACCCAGAAACATTTAGGAATTTAAGCTTTGTTGCTTGCCCCCGTATGCCCTTTAGTTTCGGACATTGGTTTGCCCGCAACTCCTCCAAAGATACGAATGTTTCCATACTTGGCAGCTCTTCTAACTCAGAGTACCCAGAAACATTTAGGGATCTCAGTTTCACACATCCTTGTGCCTGCAGCTCCTCCAAAGATACCAATGTTTCCATACTTAGCTCTTCTAACTCAGAGCACCCAGAAACATCTAGGAATCTAAACTTTGTTCCCTGCGCCAACCCCCGTATACCCCGTATACTCTTCAACTTCACACATCCAACCATCCGCAAGTCCTCCAAAGATACCAATGTTTCCATACTTGGTAGCTCTTCTAACTCAGACCACCCAGAAACATTTAGGGATCTAAGCTTTGTTGCCTGCGCCAACCCCCGTATACCCAGTATACTCTTCAGCTTCACACATCCAACCATCCGCAAGTCCTCCAAAGATACCAATGTTTCCATACTTGGTAGCTCTTCTAACTCAGAGCACCCAGAAACATTTAGGGATCTCAGCTTCACACATCCTTGTGCCCGCAGCTCCTTCAAAGATACCAATGTTTCCATACTTAGCTCTTCTAACTCAAAGCACCCAGAAACATCTAGGGATCTAAGCTTTGTTGCCTGCGCCAACCCCCGTATACCCTTAAGCTTCACACATCCAACCATCCGCAAGTCCTCCAAAGATACCAATGTTTCCATACTTGGTAGCTCTTCTAACTCAGAGCACCCAGAAACATTTAGGGATCTCAGCTTCACACATCTTTGTGCCCGCAGCTCCTCCAAAGATACCAATGTTTCTATACTTAACTCTTCTAACTCAGAGCACCCAGAAACATCTAGTGATCTCAGCTTTATCGCCTGCGTCGACCCCCGTATACTCTTCAGCTTCACACATCTTTTTGCCCGCAACTCCTCCAAAGATACCAATGTTTCCATACTTGGCAGCTGTTCTAACAAAGAACACCGCGAAACAGATAGGAACCTAAGCTTTGTCGCCTGCTCTAACCCCCGAATGCTCTTTAACTTCACACATCCTTCTGCCAACAACTCCTCCAAAGATACCAATGTTTCCATACTTGGCAGCTCTTCTAACTCGGAGCACCCAGAAATATCTAGGAATCTAAGCTTTTTAGCAAGCACCAACCCCCGTATGCCCTTCAGCTTCCAACATCCGTTTACCCACAACTCCTCCAAAGATACCAATGTCTCCATACTGGGCAGCTCTTCTAACTCAGAGCACCCAGAAACATCTAGGGATCTAAGCCTTGTCACTTGTGCCAACCCCTGTATGCTCTTCAGCATCATACATCCTGCTGCCCGCAACTCCAAAGATACCAATGTTCCTATACTTGGCAGCTCTTCTAACTCAGTGCACCAAGAAACATCTAGGTATCTAAGCTTTGCAGCCCGCGCTGACCCCCGTATGCTCTTCAGCTTCAGACATCCGTCTGCCCGCAACTCCTCCAAAGATACCAGTGTTGCCATACTTGGCAGCTCTTCTAACTCACTGCACCCAGAAACATCTAGGGATCTAAGCTTTGTGGCCTGTGCCAAACCCCTTATGCCCTTAAGTTTCTTACAATTGAATGACCGCAACTCCTCCAAAGATACCGATATTTCCATACTTGGCAGCTCTTCTAACTCAGTGCACCAAGAAACATCTAGGTATCTAAGCTTTGACGGCTGCGCTGATCCCCGTATGCTCTTCAGCTTCAGACATCTCTCTACCCGCAACTCCTCCAAAGATACCAGCGTTTCCATACTTGGAAGCTCTTCTAACTCAGTGCACCAAGAAACAGCTAGGGATTTAAGCTTTGTGGCCTGCGCCAACCCCCTTATGCTCTTCAACTCCTGACAATCGTATGCCCGCAACTCCTCCAAAGATACAGGCAACTGCAGAGGTGCCTGCAAAGCAAAATGTTCACTAGTTACAACCGTAAGAAAGATCATGATTCTCATCTGCATAACCTTAATTTCTTCGAAACACAAATGTTGTGCGACAGTAATAGTTACTAACCATACAAAGGTTAACACAACAAATTTCTGTTTACCTGAGATTCGCCTTCCCCGAGCCCCATTATGATTAATTTGCTATGGGACACTTGTAGAACCCTCAAATTTTTAATTGGAACCCAAGCAGGCAGGGAAGAATGGGGACATTTTTCCCAGTGGAACCATAATAGATTTGGTAACTTCACCTTCATCAAAATCCGCTCCAAGAGAGAACCTTCAATATGAAGAATTTGCAACCTCCTCAAAATGCGTTCCAAAACAGCATTTTCAGTATCAATAACGCCAAATAGATCATCTTCATCATGGCCACTATATTCACCATGAACCATCCGAATTCCCCGTACGGTTATATCCTGTCCATGGTTGAAAAATGATCAGTAAATTGATCCAGACTTTTATTGAATAATCTATAAAGAACTGAATGACTGAACACTTACAGATGATTGGTGTAACAAATCCTCAATGACGTTCTCTGTCCGCCAAAGACGAAGCGGCGAGGAAGAAGCGGCAACCTGTCTTCCAAAGTCTCTTAGGTGGTCGTGCATATGTATACAATTCTGATCGTCCACTTCCACAAGAGATCTGTCCTGTAGATTTAGAAAACCCCGCTTTCCTCTCCAGCCTGATCCGTTCCATGTGCTTATGGCAGCATCTCTGTTTTGATTTATGAAGAAGCATGCTATGTCTAAGAATATCTCTTTTTCCTCTTTATTGAGTGAGCCATAACTTATTATAAATGTGTCGTGTATTTCACTCGGAAGTATTTGTTTAAGACTGTCCAATTCGTCTTCCCATTGAGATATATCTTTATTATAAAGAAGTGCCCCAAATACTTTCAAAGACAAGGGCAATCCCTTGCAACAGTGTAAGAAATTATCTACCAGACACTCAAACCCAGGGAGCGGATAGGCTTGGCTAAATGCATGGGAGCAGAAGAGCTCGAGGGAGTGCTGTTCATTCAGCCCAGTTAGCCTATAAATTGATGATTTGTCAACTTTTGAGCTTATGAGAACACTCTTATCTCTAGATGTAATCAATATTAAGCTCAGTGAATCCAGATCATGAGTTTGAACAGGCAAAAGTGCCTTGACCTGATCCACATGGTCTACATCATCTAAGATTATTAATACTTTAGAAGATTTGAGAGACTCCATAAGCATTCCTTTACCTTGGTCAACACTGTTTATGTTTCCCTGCTTATCCATTCCAGTCAAGCTTTTAAGAAGTTGACTCTGCAACAAATTTAAAGACCTGGTAGCTGCATGATCTCTGACGTCCGATAAAAAGCAGGATGTATTATAATCTGTTTTCTTCTTGTTGAAGAATTCTTTCGCCATCGTCGTCTTTCCTACGCCACCTAACCCCACGATCCCCAACAGCTGAGGTTTCCCGCTTTGCTGTTGCTGCAACAGGACTGTATCTTCAAAATCTTTCAGCTTGCAATCCAAACCTSTTGGATATTCVGCCACGTACAAGTCTGGCTTTCTYATCATTTCCRACARACATTTAACCACYTTATCTAGCAGCTCCAGCACCAACTCCTCBCTAATTATTCAGAAAAAMTAAGTAGACYTAGTCAGAAACAARCGTCTATGTCTATTTATCCAACATAAAATACAACCATATGGATGGGGAAGGTTGAGTTCTCACCCATTGCACGTCTCCAGCTCGAAACCGCTGTTGCTTGCAACTTGATGCAGTGCATTTCTCCATTTTTCAATACAGTTGGGATCATATCGCCCCTTCCTTTCGTGAGTTTGTAGGGCTTCACCATAGAATCCCAGCATCCACCGAACCTCAGAGGGCTTGACACGGTAAAACACTGGAATTATGGGAGCATTTGACTCTAACATCAGTAGGAGCTCGTTCAGGCACCAATCTGATTCAGCGTATCTAGGAGAAAATATCGCCAAATGAACGGAGGCGGTTCTAATGGCGCGTTCTATTTGAGAAGAAATTTGGTATCCCTGTTGCATCTCCTCCTTATCGAGAAAAGCCATCAATCCTTTCTCCAAAAGGCGAAGGTAGAGAGACCTGGCGAAGGTTTCCTTCACATCAACCCCGCGATGGTTTATGAAAACTTGGTAGGATTTGTTGTTGGGATTCGCGGCCGCCGAGGTGGAAGTGGATGCAGC
>JASDQU010884117.1:26375-38447 GCA_032191745.1 Picea mariana | reverse complement strand
AATCCGTGGCCTTTTACATGTCAGCATACATTATGGATGCAATCTACTATGTGATTTTGTTTCCCTTAATGAATTGGAGTTGGAACATAACCTGTCTGGAACCCATTCATGAATATCATTCTGCCCTTTGGGAAGAAAATGCTAAGGACGCATTTTATGAAATTTGTCATTTTGTTATAATTCTGATGCATAAAATATTTTTTGGAAGTGAACCCCCTCGCATTTCCAATACAGACATAGGAAATCTTAAAGCAATAGCTGATTGGTTTATTGATGAGATTTTTTCCTACATTAGGGTTTATGGTTGTTCTATTCCCCCTCATGCACTCCCTAAATTCCTACCGGAAAGATTGGTGTGTAGAGAGGTAGCCCACCAGATAGTAAAATGCGGTGTTGGATTAGAGCTAAAGGCAGCTCAGAAGAAGTCATGGCCAACTTTCCCTGGTATTGAACAGAGTACATGCCCTGCCACCTAACACAGATGTTTTTTGCATCATTCCAGAGCCATAAGCAAATTTTTTTACCTAAAACATTGCAGGGCGAAGCTACGACCCCACCTCAAGAATAGGAGGGCCTCCCCCAGGCTTTGAAACAAATATACGAGACAAAGAAAATACTAAAGGCAAGATGAAGGATACTGGAATACCTTCACAAGACGCAGAAATTTCCCAGAGAAAAGAATCAGAGGTAGGGAAGGGAAAGGAGCTAGAAACATCCCTAGAAATCACTAAGGATGTTCCAGAAAAGACAGGAGGAACAACATCAATAGAGCTTGGAAGTCCCATTACTTCCTTGACTCCATTGCAGTCCACTTATGGAAACCCCCACGAGGGAGCTCTGTATGTCAGTGATCTAGAGATAATTTCTAGGGATGAAATTCCTTCATCATATTATTTTTTCAGTAAAAAGAGAAGGGCAATATTGAAACAGGAAATCCATCCAAGAGGAGATGGGATGGTTAAAAAGAATAGGGTCAGTATAGATGAAAAGAAACTTAAAGATGGAGAATTTGCTACAGAGATAGCATGCACGATGGGAGCTTTAGCGTTGACAAATTTATATTCTATGGGCAGTTTGACAACCATGTTGGAACAAAAAGACCAAATGATAGATCAGCTACAGGGTAAATTGAAAGAAACTGAAAGAAATATCAGTTGGGGAATAAAAAAAGGTCTAGAACATGCTAGACTAAAAAATATTCAAGAGATTCAAAAAATGAAAACAAGCTTAGAGGAAGCAAATCAAATAATACAGGTCACCTAGGCACAGGTCCTAAAGCAATAAGAAGCAAATAAACAATTACAATATAAGATTAGTTCTATTTCAAATCAAGTGGTAGAGCTTGAAATTTTCCAGGCTCAGGTATTGGGAATACATTTGAAAATAGAAGAGGAACAACAAAAAGTGTTTTTAAATATGGAAGTTGTCCAGAATTACTTTCATGAAATGAATAAATCTTTGGAGAATGTTCTCTAGAAAGAAAGAGAAGTGAAAGCGGCCAGAACGAATTTCCAAAAAGCAGTAGCCCTTTCAACAAAGGAAGAGGTCAGAAAGATTCAGAAACTATCCATTTTAGAACAAGTTAAAGGAGATGTATTACTCCAAGTGTGGGAAGTAGACTTGGCTGAAAATAAAAGAATAACCAGAGATGTCAATGATGATTGTCAAGGGATTTTTGATCTCTTAGAAAAGACTTCATTGAATATTGGAAAAAATGACTGTCCTGGGTTATTAGGAGAGATTAACATTTTCAAGCACCAGCTAAGGTTCAAGGAAGATATGGAGGAAATGAAGGTAGAGATCCAAAAAATTAAGGTAATCAATATCTCCGAAATCGACAAGTGGATGGTGATACCGAACTTAAAGTTGCAAACTATTAATTTCACAAGGAAGATAATAGAAGATCGTTTGCCTGAATTACAGAAAAGATTCTTCATATTTGAGGCAAAAGAGATACCAGACGTTCCCAGAGTTTTGGTGAAGTTTTTGGGAAAATGTATTCACTGTCTTGAGGCGGAAGAAGGAACTTCATCAACACAAACATAAAAGTACTATTTTGAATATTTTCATCATTAGAAATTAGAAGAGAAATGTAAATAGTTTGACATGATTCATCCATGTAACCGTAGACTTAGGAAGTTGGTTAATCACCAACGGGAAAATATTTGATGATCATGTATAAATATATTTTCAGAAGGATGAGAATGGGCTTTTGGTTTTTTGAGAGAGCCGATTGTATTAAAAGTTTTCTCATCCACTGTGATCTACAATATAGATGAGATTTTGAATCCTGCCAACTTGTAGCTATGTGTTCTTTAACCTTGTTTACCATATTTTTCTATGTTTCCCTTTCAATGTCTTTCTAATGAATGATCAATTTGAAGTTTATTTTATACATCTTTTATAGTTTAGATTGATTTGGTTATCAAATTATTTACATCTTTTCCTATGAAATTGCTATCAGTAATTTTAAGACCTGTGGATCATTTGAACCGTGATATTTAACACTTCATTAGAAATCTCGTGTTCTTCTTTATTTCCTGTTACAATATGAGATTCTTTCTTGATTAAAGCCTCATATTTTTCAGTAGTATTTCTTTTTTATTTTACGATTCTCAAATTGTTTCAAGTCCAGGAAACGACCTCAACTGTATTTATGTTATTATTTTGAATTTCAAAACTATTTTTCCTATTATCATCTCTTAAAAAACCAAAGTAACAATTTATCGAATTCTTTCACAACTAAATAAAATTTTACTCCTCGTGACTGTCCCAAATAACAGACAACCCAACGTAGAACCTGGTCTTCAGGATCAAACCAGTATCGCTTTAAACCTATTTAATACTATTTTGCAAATAGTGACTAACCGGGATGAATTAGAACGTTCATGGGCTGCTATTGAGAGAGATATCAACATCCAAGAACAACGGGAAGCTAGACAGAGACAATTGAGAAACTAATTCTTCTTTACCCTTATTTTTTATTCTTATCCTTTAATTACCTTTACCTTTACGGATTCTTTGACGGTATACTTTGCTAAAGGACCACCTTTACTACGAGGAACTTGAAAGTGCTTTTATTAGACAATGGGGAAAGAGGAAGGACCACCTCTACTACCTGACTGAATTTGGAGCCCTTAGAAAGAAAAACTCAGAATCTATTCTAGAATTCACACAAAGGTTCAACAAGTTGTATAATAAAATCCCAATTGAGGTCAAACCTTCACAACCCGCAGCGAAGGTGAATTTTTCTAGCGCTTTTGATCCTGATTTTTCCTTATTATTGAGAGAAAGGAGATCAACAGATGTAACAAAAATGCAAGATGATTCTCTTGAGATTGAATTGAACATGATTGCATCAGGGAAATTAAAAGAAAAAAAAGAAACCGAGAACAAAGAAAATAGGAAATTCAAAGAGCAAGGTGGACCCTCAGGATCGAGGAAATCCTCGGGAGATAAAATAGATGAGATGGCTAGGGTAATTAGAGAAATTTCAAATAAGATGTCAAAAATGAAACTAGAGAAATCAAAAAGAGATAATTACCCCAGGAAGGATTTTAGAAGGAATCTTGATCCTCAGGCCCCACAAAAAATAATTAAAAATGAAGATCAAAAGATCCCAACCCCCTTCAGAAGTGAAAACTTCATTGTAGAGGAAGATCTAGAAGATTTTGAAGAGATTGATGAGGATATTAATAATCTTGGCGATGATAATAAATCACCTTATTTATCAAGACAAGATTATGAAAAATCCTTAAATAAAGAAATTACATAGGAAGACAATGTTTGCAACGACACATCTGAAAATTTGGCCTATCAGGGTATCACAGATGATATTATAGCCAAACTACAGGAAAAATATAATTTAATACCTAGGAACAAAAGTATCCCAACAGTTCCAACAAAAAAGATCTTGCCAAGGGGCGAAACTGATAAGGTGACTCCAAAATTTGCTGACAAACAAACTGCAAAAACTCACACCGCTGACACGCAACCTGTCTAGTCGAAGCTAGTAGGAACACTCATTGTGAAAACATAGGCTCCTGTAAATGAAAACAAGTCCACACTAGAAAGAAAAGATGAAAAGAAAGGAATGGAGGCCCCAAACATAGAAAATGACAAGGTCCTGGGAAACTTTAATCTGGAAAACGAAATAAATAAAATCAAAATTCCTATTCCCCTTATTGAACTAGCTAAAAATCCCATATCTAGAAAACAAATTGCCAAGATGATTAGCTTTTTTGAAGACAAAATCCAGGCCGATGTCATCAACTTAGAAGATGACAAGCCGAATATAGTCTTTGGTCCACATTTCGAAGGTGCGAGAGACACTATGGCACCCTTTTATATCACGTTAACCTTGTTTGACCACCTACTCCATAACTGTATGCTAGATTTCGGAGCTTCCCACAATGTGATGCCAAATACAATTATGGAGAAACTCGGTCTTGAAATCACAAGGCCCTATGGTGACTTATATTCTTTTGATTCAAGGAAATTCAAATTCATAGGCATGATTAAATACATGGTGATAGGTCTGGCACAAATACCTGCTAAAAGCATTCTTATGGATGTAGTGGTCGCTGACATCCCTCTAAATTATGGTATGCTATTATCTAGGTCATGGGGTGCCAAGCTTGGAGGATCTCTCCAGCTGGACATGACATATGCTACAATTCCAGTTTTCGGAGGACAATACAGGCGTCTTTACAGAGAGACTAGGTTGGCTTTCACGGTAGCTGATCCACATAACCCAATTAATAATCCTGTTTATATTGTTGACCAAGATTTAGGAAATTGTGTTTTATCTATTGATGATGATTTTGAAGTAGATGTAGATAAAAGTTGTATAGAAGAAAAAACTGAAAAAGAAGAATTAAAAAAAAATGTATATAGTACTGGTGTATGGAAGATGTATTTTGACTGTGCTTCATCTTTCCTTGGAGCTGGAGCCGGGGCACTCCTTGTGGATTCTGATGATAAATTCGTAATCCCCTTTTCATATAGGCTTAAGTGGAATGTGAATTGTACAAATAATGTATGTGAGTATGAAGCTTTAGTGCTAGGATTAGAAGCCGCTAGGAGGATGAAAATAAAGAAACTCGAAGTCTTTGGCGACGCTGAGTTAATCATAAAATAGGTGAATCGACAGTACCAGGCCAAACATCCTAGGTTGAGGTCCTATAGGAATTGTGTCTTGGATCTGATCGAGAATTTCTTCTCCTCTGTGAATGTTCATTTCGTCCCAAGGACTAAAAACCAACAAGCTGATGCATTAGCCAAAGCAGCATCAACTTTCACACCTCCTACCGTGTTTAAATTAAAGTATCACATACAAATGAGACAACGACCTTCAATACCGAATAACATATAGCATTGGAAAGTCTTTGAGGACGATGAACAACTTCACAAATTTTTAGAATCAATAGATGAATTTGCAGAAACGCATACTGATCAAGAAAATCAAAATGATCCCATTTGGATCATGCAGGAGGGTGAAGATTCTAAGGAGTTTCACAATAAAATTGTGAATCACCGAATGCTCATTCTCAAGAATAACTAGATTCCCAAGGGCCTAATTCCCTTGGAAAGATTATTCAATCAAGATGATATCCCTTCAAAAACCACCCTACAGCCCCAACCTGAAGAGGTTGAGGACTGTAACATAGGAACTAAAGAAAACCCTCAGATGGTAAAACTATCCAAACATCTATCTACAGAAACCAAAAATAAATACATAGAGTTGCTTAGAAAGTACAAAGACGTTTCCACTTGGTCGTATGAAGAACTAAGAACCTATAACACTTCTATGATCGAACATAAGATACCCCTGAAGCCTGGTGTCAAACCCTTTAAACAAAAACTCCGACAAATCAACCCCATATTATTACCTGTTATCGAATGGGAAGTCAAAAAACTCCTTGATGAAAAGATAATTATACCACTGAGATATTCCGATTGGGTAGCAAACTTGGTCCCAGTTAGGAAGAAAAATTGGGAAATTAGACTATGTGTCGATTTCAAAAATCTTAATAAATCCTCTCTCAAAGATAATTACCCCCTACCTAAAATGGATCACGTTTTAGAAAAAGTGGTAGGAGCTAATAGGATGTCGATGATCAATGGATTTTTAGGTTACAATCAAATTGCCATCAACGATCACGATAAAGAAAAAATAGCCTTTACCACTCCTTGGGGTACATTTATGTATGATAAAATGTTGTTTGGTTTGATGAATGCAGGTGCTACTTTTCAATGGGCAATGGATATCACTTTCGTTGGCGAACGAGACAAATTTGTAGTTATCTATTTGGATGACCTAACTGTTTTTTCTAAATCAGATGAAGATCATCTGATACATCTCAAGAAGACATTTGAGAAATGTCGCAGGTTTGGTCTGTCCTTATATCCTAAAAAGTGTCACTTCGATATGCAAGAAGGCAAGCTTTTGGGCCATATTGTATCTCGATATGGAATTAGAATTGACCCTAAAAGAGTTGAAGCTATAGATACAATAAGTATTCCTAGGAATGTGAAAGAAATTCAGTCATTCTTAGGAAAAATAATTTTTTTGAGAAGATTTATTCCAAACTTCGCTAAAATCGTGAAATTGATCACATATATGCTCAGAAAAAACAACGAAGTGAAATGGAAAGCATAAGCTAAAGCATCCTTTGCACGCATCAAGAAGGTTATAAGTGAGGCACCTATACTAGCGAGCCTTGATTATCTCAAGGATTTCCTTATTTTCTCATTTTCTTCTGAACATACACTCGTCATGATACTCCTTCAGAAGAACGAAGAAGGTTTCGAGCAACCGATAGCCTTCTTTAGTAAAAATCTCTGAGATGCTGAACTCAGATATAATATAATGGAAAAACAAGCATATGCTATGGTAAAAGCATTAAAATATTTTAGAACCTATGTTTTACATTCTAAGGTGATTGCATATGTACCTACTAGCTCTGTAAACGATATTTTGGTTCAGGCAGACAATGATGGCAAAAGAAGACAATGGCTTTCCAAAATTCAAGAGTTCGACTTGGAGATAAAACCAACAAAATTAGTAAAGGGGAAAGGCTTAGCTAAACTCTTAGCTAAACTCTTAGCTGAATCCAATTTCAGATCTCTCAGGATAAACAACTCTCAGGGGGAGGAAGAGTGGGTAGACGTGAATGAATTTGAGGATCAAATAGCTGAAAACCAAATCGAAGAGAAATTTGCTTCATCAAATTGGTACAAGGACATAGTATCCTACTTGTTGACATTGAAATGCCCAAGTGACTTGTCCCCATCCAAAGCTAGAATGCTGAAGCTTCATGCAGTCAAGTATTGTATTTCTGAAAAACAATTATATTGGCAGGACTCGCTTGGCTTCCTCTTGGTATGTCTGGTCGAATTAGAAACAAGAAAGGTCATAAGCCAATTTCACGAAGGAGTGTGTGGAGGACACCACACCTGGAGAGCTATGGCTTATAAGATCCCGAGGGTTGGGTATTATTGGCCCAAACTTTTCTCAGATGTCAATGCCAAGGTACGAGCTTGCAGTGCTTGCCAATTTTTTGCAGGAAAACATAAACTCCCAGCAATGCCATTGATTTTGATCAAAATGGAAGCTCCTTTTCAACAATGGGGATTAGATTTCATAGGTGAAATTAATCCTCATTCTAGTGCTCAACACAGATGGATTCTAACCGCTACAGACTACTTCACCAAATGGGTGGAAGCTATTCCAATGAGAAAGGATATTGATTCGGTGGTAATAGATTTCTTAGAAGAAGCTATTTTGACTAGGTTCGTCTATCCCAGAAAGATAGTCATAGACAACACATAGGCTTTTAAATCTATGGCTATGGTCAGTTTTTTCCAAAAATATAATATTATGCTCAGTCACTCCACAACATACTACCCTCAGGGAAATGGTCTGGCTGAATCTTCAAACAAGAGCTTAATCAGTATAATTAAGAAAGTGTTAAGCGAAAATAAAAATTCTTGGCATGTGCATTTGAAGTACGCTCTCTGGGAAAATCAGATAGGCATGAAAAAGTCTATCAGCACTTCTCCCTTCCAAATGGTATATGGGACAGATGTAGTGTTTCCTATAAACCTAGCACTTCCTGTAATGAAACTATGGCAAGATGAGAAGGAAGAACCAAATCCTGTCACGAGAAGGATAAATCAGCTGATTGAGGTTAAACAACACAGGGTGGTAGTGGATGAAAGGCTGCAGAAATATCAGGATGACATGAAAGTGTTATTCGATCGTAGAGCCAAAGACATAAATTTTCTCCCCAGAAATTTAGTTTTGAAATGGGATGCTAGGAAGGAGGATTCAGGAAAAAATGGTAAATTCAATCACATCTGGTAGGGACCATTCAAGGTTGCATCTCCTGAAGGAAAGAATTCATTTCTGCTAGAAAATTTGGATGGTAAAATCCCGAACGCCCCCGTCAATGGGATTTTTTAAAACATTATATGGAATAATTGATTTCTAGAATTCCCATTGTATATACCATTTTGTTTAAGTCTTTTATTTCATAATTTTCTTAGGAAAGTCTACTTTCATTCTGTAAATAAAGAAAAATAAAATAAAATTGGTTTATGTCTCTTTTAGAAATAAGGATACAAAATTCTTAATGTATCCAATTCTGTAAAACCCTGATACTTTTCATATTTTTCTTTCATAGGATTTTGGCTAACAACTCGACAAGTAAAAGCAGCAAACAAACAACCTTAAAGTGGAAGATAAATTTGCCAAAAATAGGTGATAGATAAGATTTTCTGCTATTTCAAAAAGAGAATGAAAATGGTAAGGCAAAGGTGTGAGTCCTAGCAAAGTTTATTTTGTGAAAACAAAGATTCTGTATCAAAAAGTGCATTGATTATCTCATAATATTCTATAAAAAAAAAATGTGTTTTCAAAATCTAGGCTTTAAGGGTTCCACTTAGAACAAGATAGGAGGTAAATAAAGTAAAAATCTTTAAGAGTGAGTTCCTAGAGTTAGGTTTAATTTATGACCTCTGTTTTTTGACTTCTAGATCATTCTACGTCCCCTCTTTCTACCCTCAGTTTTGAATCAAGCTTCTTTTTTCGGGTTTCCCATAGAGGGAAAAGAGATTACGTCTTAACTTTTAAAATTGAAAAACAGTTCTTAATCAGTAAGACCAGTCCTCATATTTCTTACTCTCCGACTAAACATGGTTATGCGTAGACTGATCCTGACTCTCCTAGGTCTCTTAATAGTTTTTCTGAGGATTTAAGCTTGCTCAAAGGAAGACCCCTGAAATTAATCTCCCTCTTTTTTCTCTGCAGACTAAGGTGTTTTGAAAGTTGAGAAAAGGTTGGTCTAGAGTAATCAAAACAGGTTGAAAAACCTCCATTGCAATTTTTACACCGATACCACCCCTGGTATATTAAGTATCATTGATTTCCCCCGCTTCGTATTCATAAAGTAAATATAAGACAGATGGTGAAAGGAAATTCATATTTGATTTCCCCCATCTAGTCCAAAAGACGATGAAAGGAAATTCATTTAAATGATTTCCCTCGTCTAGTATAAAAAGACAGATAACTTCACCAGGGTACTGAATAGGCTCACTGGTAGTGAAGCAATATCTGAGGTTAAATGTATAATTAACATTCGAAGCTGTGAAAGGAAATTCAGTAAAAAGGGACAGATAACTTCACAGGGGTACTGAACAGGCTCGCTGGCAGTGAAGCAATATCCGAGGTATCTGTAAAGTTGTCATACTTAAATACCACTCTACTCTATTTACCAGTTTTTTGAAACCGGATCTACATCCCAAGTCAAGACAGGGCTCCCCATTGAAAATATGATTTTTTCTTCGTTTGATGCAAGCTGAAAGACACAAATCTGTTGAGTTTCCTAACATTGTTTTCATCATATTAAGNTACCACTCTACTCTATTTACCAGTTTTTTGAAACCGGATCTACATCCCAAGTCAAGACAGGGCTCCCCATTGAAAATATGATTTTTTCTTCGTTTGATGCAAGCTGAAAGACACAAATCTGTTGAGTTTCCTAACATTGTTTTCATCATATTAATGCTAACTTAATTTCAGTAATGGGAAGGAGAAGATCATGAATAAGACTGCAACTGAGTTTACAACAAATGAGAACATTGAAAAGATTTTCAAAAATAAAAATGAAATCTCTTTTTTCCTCTGTATCCCCTTCCTTAGCAATTTCTGCAGGGATAAGCCTTTGACCCCATTAAACCAATGAAGGCACTAAGTCTACATGTTCTCCTCGTCCCACAAGGAGACAAGGTCCACATTTGGAGCCTATGTTGAAACATATCTTAAATTTTTTATCCCTAAGACCTAAACTTTCCTTTTTCGGGTTTTGGCTTTTCATAAAATGCAAGTTTCGTTATCATTCCCAAACGAACAGTACCGATTTTCCGAAGAACTCAATTATTTAAATAATAAAAGGCAAAAAAACCTAAAAGTATTATAAGAAACTCGACGCATTTTCTATAAAATTATTTTAATCATGATAAGCCTTACAACTAACGGATTTAAGGTTAACTTTACAGAGTTTTCGGGATTCGGGGTTTGCTGAAAACGTATTTTTCAATACAAATTGAATCGTGAAATATCGATCCCCGATTTCTAGAAATAAAGAGAGTTAGTTTAAATGCTAATTAATTAATTCTCTAACGCAAAAATTTAAGGCTTAAGTTAGTCATTTCATGATTTCGGGATTCAAGGTTCAATGATAACACATCTCTTGTCAAAATGATCCCCAAAATCCCGAATCGCGAAATCCCGATCCATAATTTGTGTTAAACCGAACTAACTCTGTTTTGTCCTTAACCCTATTTAGTTAGTTAATTAAGATGAATTTAAGTCCTATTTTTAAAACATGTCGCGATTTCGTAACTTCAGAAATCGGGATTTGTCAATGACATACTTCTTGTCAAAATGATCCCCGAAATCCTGAAACGCTAAATATCAATCAATCACTTTGCTATAACGTTTAAGTCTTAATTAACACGTCGTGATTTTGTGATTTCAGAGATCGGATTTCATCGATGACATACTTCTCGACAACACGATCCCCGAAATCCTGAAAAACAAAATCTTCAGTCTTAATCTATGACTAGCACCAATTAACCTTTTTCCAAAGCATGATTAATGATAATCATTTTTAAGGTTTCGTTCATGTTTCAGTTTCTGATTGAGTAAAATGTCCTGAGTTTTCTTTAAAAATCCAAAGGCACTAAAATACAAAAATTTAAATAATGAATCACTGGCGATACATGGTACTAATGCGTATCTCAGTAAAATATCTTCCACATTAAATGCCTTGAATTCTTGTCAGCTGTGTCAATCCTGTCACTTTTAAATGAATTAAAAGAGCATTTGAATTTCTATGTTTTCATTTTATCAAGCGCAAGAAACACTCAGTTGAGCTCATTCATTCATTTTCTATGACAGGTTTTCCATTTAACGTAATGTCATGGCACCGAAAAAGGCACCGAAGATGAGTGAAGATACACAAGAAGGAGATATCATCTCGGAGATCATGCCACATGCTATAGACTCCATTAAATCTTGGACTCAAACCTCTGAATTTCTAGAATGTGAACTCAAGAATGCTCATCATGATTATGAGAATCACTATCGAGACATAGCTGAATCAAAGCTTCATAAGATCGCTTTGTGCCCTCAGCTCCTAGCATACAATGATATGATTAGTTGGGCCTTGGAAAAGGTTGATATCCCGACGAGGAGCATCTTAAATGATCAAGGAGTCATTGTCGGCTCATTCAGGCTAGAAAATATACAAGTAATGTATAAACTCTCGCCAAATCCTAAACATACTTTTAGTGCCAAGTTTTTAGCATATTTTCAGAGGAAAGAATGCACTGAGGTAGACCAAACTTATCCTGATATGATTAGAGAATGGTGGAGGTGTCCATCAAAATTTAGAGCCGATACCCATGGGGTTTATGCTACAATATCCTTGAATGAATACATGGTCTACGTAGCCATTATGCTATGTAGACTTTTCGGGAGAAAAGATCCTTGCCATTTTCTTGCAG
>JASDQU010884117.1:6920-26031 GCA_032191745.1 Picea mariana | reverse complement strand
AAATTTGTCATTTTGTTATAATTTCGATGCATAAAATATTTTTTGGATGCGAACCCCCTTGCATTTCTGATACAGTCACAGAAAATCTTAAAGCAATAGCCGATTGGTTTATTGATGAGAATTTTTCCTACATTAGGGTTTATGGTTGTTCTATTCCCCCTCATGCACTCCCTAAATTCCTACCGGATAGATTGGTTTGTAGAGAGGTAACCCACCAGATAGTAAAAGGCGACATTAGATTAGAGCTAAAGGCAGCTTAAAAGAATTCATGGCCAACTTTCCCTGTACATGTTGGAAAATTTTCATTACTGAATCTAGGCCATTCTAAAGTAGAGGCTGAATCACTAGAAGAAGTAAAATTGGTAGATATTGAACACCGAAAGCATGACCCCTATCAATTAATAAGAAAACATTTGATGCATTGTAATTTAAAAGCCTATGAGCATGAAACATCCTTTTATGGTGACGTATTTAAGGAGGTTAAATTTTATGAAGAGGTATTGAATAGAGTACAAGCCCTACCACCTAACACATAGATTGGTTTCGCGTCATTCCAGATCCATAGTCAAATCTTTTTACCCAAAACTTTGCAGAGTGAAGCTACGAACCAACCTCCAGAGTAGGAAGGGCCTCCCCTAGGCTTTGAAACAAATATACGGGACAAAAAAAATACTAAAGGAAAGATGAAGGATACTGGAATACCTTCACAAGACATGGAAATTTCCCAGACAAAAGAATCAGAGGCATGGAAGGGAAAGGAGCTAGAAACATCCCCAGAAATCCCTAAGGATGTTCCATAAAAGACAGAAGGAACAACATCGACAGATCTTGGAAGTCCCATTACTTCCTTGACTCCATTGCAGTCCACTTATGGAAACCCCCATGAGGGAGCTCTGTATGTCAGTGATCTGGAGCCAATTTCTAGGGATGATATTCCTTCATCAGATTATTTTTTCAGTAAAAGAGAAGGGCAATATTGAAATAGGAAATCCATCCAAGAGGAGATGGGATGGTTAAAAATCATAGGGTCAGTATAGATGGAAATAAACTTAAAGATGGATAATTTTCTACAGAGATAGTAGGCACGATGGGAGCTTTAGCATCGACAAATTTATATTCTGTGGGTAGTTTGACAACCATGTTGGAACAAAAAGACCAAATGATAGATCAACTACAGGGTAAATTGAAAGAAACTGAAAGAAATATCAGTTGGGGAATAAAAAAAGGTCTAGAACAAGCTAGATTAAAAGATATTCAAGAGATTCAAAAAATGAAAACAAGCTTAGAGGAAGAAAATCGGATAATACAGGTCACCCAGGCACAGGTCCTAAAGTAGGAAGAAGCAAATAAACAATTAGAAGATAAGATTAGTTCTATTTCAAATCAAGTGTTAGAGCTTGAAATTTTTCAGGCTCGGGTATTGGGAATACATTTGAAAATAAAAGAGGAACAATAGAAAGTGTTTTTAAATCTGTAAGTTGTCCAGAATTACTTTCAAGAGATGAATAAATATTTGGAGAATGCTCTCTAGAAAGAAAGAGAAGTGAAAGTGGCCAGAACGACTTTCCAAAAAGAAGTAGCCCTTTCAACAAAGGAAGAGGTCGGAAAGATTCATAAACTATCCATTTCAGAACAAGTTAAAGGAGATGTAATACTCAAAGTGTGGGAAGCATACTTGGCTGAAAATAAAAGAATAACCAGAGATGTCAATGATGATTTTCAAGGGATTTTTGATCTCTTAGAAAAGAATTCATTGAATATTGGAAAAAAGGACTGTCTTGGGTTATTAGGAGAGATTAACATTGTCAAGCACCAACTAAGGGTCAAAGAAGATTTGGAGGAAATGAAGGTAGAGATCCCAAAAATTAACGTAATCAATATCTCCGAAATTGACAAGTGGATGGTGATACCAAACTTAAAGTTGCAAACTATTAAGTTCACAAGGAAGATAATAGAATATCGTTTGCCTGAATTACAGAAAATATTCTTCATATTTGAGGAAAAAGAGATACCAGACATTCCCATAGTTTTGGTGAAGTTTTTGGGAAAATGTATTCACTGTCTTGAGGCGGAAGAAGGAAGTTCATCAACATAAACATAAAAGTACTCTTTTGAATATTTTCATCATTAGAAATTAGAAACAAAATGCAAACGGTTTGACATGATTCATCCATGTAACCGTAGTCTTAGGAAGTTGGTTAATCACCAACGGGAAAATATTTGATGATCATGTATAAATATATTTTGAGAAGACTGAGAATGGGATTTTGGTTTTTTGAGAGAGCCGGTTGTATTAAAAGTTTTCTCATCCATTGTGATATATGATATAGATGAGATTATGAATCCTGCCAACTTGTAGCTATGTGTTCTTTAACCTTGTTTACCATATTTTTCTATGTTTCCCTTTCAATGTCTCTCTAATGAATGATCAATTTGAAGTTTATTTTATACATCTTTTATAGTTTAGATTGATTTGGTTATCAAATTATTTACATCTTTTCCTCTGAAATTGCTATCAGTAATTTTAAGACCTGTGGATCATTTGAACCATGATATTTAACACTTCATTAGAAATCTCGTTTTCTTCTTTATTTCCTGGTACAATATGATATTCTTTCTTGATTAAAGCCTCATATTTTTCAGTAGTATTTCTTTGTTATTTTACGATTCTCAAATTGTTTCAAGTCCAGGAAATGGCCTCAACTATATTTATGTTATTATTTTGAATTTCAAAACTATTTTTCCTATTCTCATCTCTTGAAAAAACAAAGTAACAATTTATCGAATTCTTTCACAACTAAATAAAATTTTACTCCTCATGACTGTCCCAAATAACAGACAAACCAACATAGAACCTAGTCTTCAAGATCAAACCAGTATCACTTTAAACCTATTTAATACTATTTTGCAAATAGTGACTAACTGGGATGAATTAGAATGTTCATGGGCTGCTATTGAGAGAGATATCAACATCCAAGAACAACGGGAATCTAGACAGAGATAATTGAGGAACTGATTCTGCTTTACCCTTTTTTTTTATTCTTATCCTTTAATTACCTTTACCTTTACAGATGCCTTGATGGTATGCTTTACAGCCTTAAAGTATAATCTCAAGAACAACATCTTTTGGGTGCTGTTGTTGGGGATCGACAAAATGAATCTGTTCCCTGGGAAGAACGACATTAGCACTTTTTTTCTTTGATAGTGAACAAGGATAGAAAACCTTCTAAGGCTACCTTTATTTTTCACTTGGCGACTTCACGATAAGTAAACTGGCTATTAGCTGAAAGAACACCAGAAAGAACCCGGAAAGCAAGAAGACCTCGCCAGTCTCTGATTCCGAAAAAATTTTAAAATCATGAAGATCACTTAGACAAGTCTTTTTACCCATACGTACTATTTGTCAGCCTGACTTTTCACAGTTGAACGTTTCAAAAACACTTGAAAGATCTATCTCGCTTCCCCTCTCATATGATACATTCTCTTTTCCTGAGGTTTTCTCCCTAGATTTTTGAGAATCTTCTCCTCACACATTCCGAGACTCAACCTCAAATCTACCAATGGTCACACAAGGAGGTGTTGGAGCTGAAGGTGGTGCCCCAAGAGGACCAACAGGTGGTCAAGTACTACTTACTGGAATCTTCACTAAAGTAGCTGTTGGATATGCTCCCCTTGTCCTCCCCATTCCCCTACATGATCTCCCCAAAAATTATATGAAAAGCCTTCCGAAATTTATAGGGGAAGGGGATTTGACCGCCCAAGAACATATAAACTTCTTTGACCAATTTGTCGACATCCTCAGAATAGAACACAAAGATGTCTATTTTAGACTGCTCGTTCAGACTTTTGAAGGATAGGTGAGGACCTGGTTCCGATCCTTAGTAGCCGGATCTCTAATATCTTACAAGGAACTTGAAATAACTTTTATTAGACAATGGGGAGAGAGGAAGGACCACCTCTACTACCTGACTGAATTTGGAGCCCTTAAAAAGAAAAACTCAGAATCTATTTTAGAATTCACACAAAGGTTCAACAAGTTGTATAATAAAACTCCGGTTGAGGTCAAACCTTCACAACCCACAACGAAGGTGACTTTTGCTGGCACTTTTGATCCCAATTTCTCCTTATTATTGAGAGAAAGGAGATCAACAGATCTCACGAAAATGCAGGATGATGCTCTTGAAATTGAATCGAACATGATGGCATCAGGGAAATTAAAAGAAAAAATAGAAATCGGGAACAAAGAAAATAGGAAATTCAAAGAGCAAGGTGGACCCTCAGGATCAGGGAAATCCTCGGGAGATAAAATAGACGAGATGGCTAGGGTAATTAGAGAACTTTCAAATAAGATCTCAAAAATGGAACTAGATATTGTTGTATTGATCAAGTCTTGTATTGGAAAGACCCTCTGGGAGTACTTTTGAGATGTTTAGACCCACAGGAGGCCCAAAAGATTATGTTTGATTTTCATGAAATTTTATGTGGGGGACATCACTTCTGGAGAGCTATAGCCTATAATATCCTTAGGGTTGGGTATTTCTGGCCTAGTCTATTCACCAATGTTTGTTCAAAGATCAGGGCTTGTGTTAAGTGTAAAAAATTCTCTAGAAAGCAGTAGCTCAAGTATTTTCCATTGAATACTGTGATAGCTTGAGGACCCTTTCAACAGTGGGGCCTAGATTTTATTGGTGAAATTCATCCTGCTTCAAGTGCTCAGCACAGGTGGATCTTGACTACCACTGATTACTTTATCAAGTGGATAGAAGCCATCCCCACAAGAGCTCTTCCCATAATGTAATCATTGTTTTTCTTGAGGATATTATGGAAATATTTGGTTGTCCAAACATGATCGTCACTGATAATGCTACATCTTTCAAGGCTAAATCATTGATCCAGTTTTTTGAACAGTTTGGAATTGCATTGATTCACTCTACTCCCTACTACCCCCAAGGGAATGGACTAGAAGAGTCCTCTAACAAGAGACTTATAAATATCATCAAAATATTGTTAGAGGACAACAAGAAAGCATGGGATTTAAAGCTCAAATTCTTTTTGTGGCTTGTTAGAGTGAAAACAAAGAGGTCTCTTGGTGTCTCTCCTTTTCAGCTTGTGTATGGAATTGAGGTCATTTTTCCTTCTCATCTTGCCTTTCCTTTGGAAACATTATTCCAGGACTACCAAGGAGAACCTGATGATATGATTAGAAGAATACAACAGTTGGTAGAAGTGCAACAGACTAGGGAGAAGATACTGGACAAAGCACATGACCATCAACAGAAGATCAAGCAGGCCTTTGAAAGGAAGGTAAGTAAAGAGGATTTCCAGCTGGGAGATCTAGTACTCAAATGGGATGCACCCAAGTAGGACAAAGGAAATCATGGTAAATTCTAAGCCCTATGGATTGGACCCTTCAAAGCTTCTGAGGTATTTTCAAATAATAATTACAAGTTGCAGAATTTGGAGGATGCTGAAGCTTTTGCTGGCCCTGTAAATGAGCATTTTTTGAAAAAGTTCTTTGCTTGAGCCATGAGTGGCTTTTTCATGCCATTTTAAATATCATTCTTCTTATTTTTTTAATAAATGACCCCATAGCCCTAATATAAGGCACTGAAACTACTAGAGTTCTTAGAGCCTCGCAGGGAGGTCTCTATCACCCATGGAGGCTATGTTAGCACAAGGATTTTTGATAGAGTGGTGTTTTTTCCTTAGGAAATAACCCCTTGGTGAAAAATGCAAGAAAGGGGTCTTAGATAGACCCACTTTATATTTTTACCCTAAGTTTTTTGGTGATTTGATGACCTTGGCACGTTGTGCTAAGAAGTGCATAGATCTTAGTGGATGAGCATGGCATGCTCAGATCTATGGTCCACATCCAATATCGGATGCCCTGACCTTTCTGCCTTTAATGGGGGGGTATGAGTTGGTTTGTTTTTGGCATGGGTCCCCCACAATGTGTCACCTCCACAACAACCCAGACCCACCCCCCCAGAAGATTTACCACCTACCACCTACCCCCCCCCTCCAAGTAAATTTCCAGACCATCTCCCATACTGCCTACGCTCCTGCTGACACCTGTCGTCCACTCGCCCGACTGCATGCCTGTCCCTTTCCTACTGTCATTTCTTCCCCTCTCACCTCCCAACATCTGTACTCCATGTCACCTCCACTATGTTGTCATTTTCCTCCCAGACCTACCACCTCGTTCTCTTCTCTTTTCACACCCCCCTTATGCCTTCACATTTCATCTTCCCCAAGTGCTGACGATCACATATTCTCAGTCATCGCCAACCACATCCTTCCACATGGTTTTTTCTCACTCGTTGCATCCTTTGAATTTGCACCAAGAACCTCACCCACTCGCCATTGTCTTCCTCCACGTTTGCCCGTGAGTTCGCTCTGCAAAGGCCCAATAAGAATACAGGTGGCAAAGATGAGAGAGTGGCCATCACGTTTTCCAGGTGTCGGGTTGACTTAGTCCCATCTTGATCTCGATGCAGGTAGTTAATGAAAGTGAGGGAGGTGGTTGAAACCTCATCTCACCACATAAATGGAAATCTAGAAAGGACTGGCAGACCTGAGATCGCGTCTAACAAAGAGCTGCATGTGCAGTCTAACAGAGAAAACACAAACCGACTAATCTGAAGCTCACTTCTGATAGAAGGCTGCATGCACTGTCTACAGAGAAGGTTTAGATGTAAATCCTTGAAATATTTGACTTGATCGCGCCTTTGGAGGTTTTAGGCAGTTCTGAGTATAAGTATGTATTTTTTATATTTTGTGAAGGGGGGATTGTTGAGAAAGGCTCTCGCATTGTAAAATTTTGATGAAGCATACTGGATCTCTAGTTATGTAACTTGATCTGAGACTTCTTGATCAATATATGTTATCTTATTTCCATCTTACTTGCCTCTGATACTAAAGTATCCATGATTGAAGTATTCACATGGATTGTTATAGCTGTATTGTGATGGATGTTTGATTACAATGTTGTTATAGTGTTCTTCAGTTTCTGGAAACTTTGAATCTAAGAGGAACTTATGTTTGAATTTTTTCCTCCTTAGGTTGCCTGAAGAATTGATGTCCATAGCAGACCTCTACACTTTCCTCACCGAAGTCTTCTTGCTACTCACCTTTACTACAACTTATTGATTGAAGTTGATCAAGACCTCAATTGCCTGTGCATGTTAGTCTAGTTTTCTGAGTTAAAATGATACTATCTTGAGTTTTACCCATTTAACCCCTTTAAAACTCATTCATAGTGACATAAAACCTAATGGGTACTTGTTGACGAGCGAAAATGAACGCTCACCAACTGGAAGAGTGGATCCGGTCCGAGGTTGTCTAAATAACCCAAGCCGTTTGGGATAATCCACCCTGACGGGTTTAGCGGCTCCGTTAGCCGATATAAGTCCTAGGAAAATGAAAGAAAACTAACTAAAGGAACTAATCTAAAGAAAACAAAAATTAAAGCAAACTAATAAACAAATCTGAAATAAATATATACAGTATATTATTTATACTATACAACAATAATCCTATAAAATTAAATGTTCAATTATCAACAGAATTAGATCCAATTACAAATATACAATATTTACATATTACAAATTTAAATGAAAACCAGCAAAAATCATTTGTAAACTGTCCTAAGACAACAAAATTATTGTTTTTTTATTTTTATAATTTTATGAGAAAGAAATTAAATAAAAAACTATCTAAGCTAAGTAACTAAAATAATAATTCTAATTATGAATCTGAACTATATATATATATATATATCTATCTAAACTACTTAAATAACACAAATAAACTAACTATTAAATAACAAATAGCAAACTGACCTGAAGTGATGCTTCAGGTTTGTCCTGCATACAATAGTTGATCCAGTTGTTCGGTGGGAGGAAACCCGCACCAGATTCTCCACAAGCTTCTCGTAAACAGGAAGCAGTTGTGCTCTTCAAATATAAATGACAGGACAAACAAGACATAAAAAATTACAGCAATCTTATAATTTACAAATCATCGCAGTTAGATAAATCCCTGTGCAAGATTTGTACAGAACAATTCATTTAACGAAGAAGATAAACCTTTATTCATTAAATTGAAACAGAGTAATTTTTGTACTAAAAAGAAATAAGAGACATCAGATATGGATAACACATAAAACAAATCACATCAACATGCAATGAATTACGATAGCTAAAGTAGTCGATAATCAATTGCAAACTGATATGAAGAAAACTTGAAATAAAAGTTTGATATATTGAAAACTAAAGATGTTACAAGACATCAACTTTCATCCCAGTTTGTATTATAAATCCATATTCTGGTTCTCCCAACAATGATGATGATGGGTCCTTACAAAAAATAAATGAGCTTATAAAGACCAAAGGGTAAAATATCCCTGTGGGAATAATCAAAACAGTTTACAAAAATCTGGGGATAATATCCCAAGTCTCTATTTATGACTCAAGCTAACAACCTAAAACAAAACTATATCTAAAGTATCTCCTAAATTTCCACAACATATCCAATTGGTCATTGAAATTCGTATGCACCTAAAAGTGGACAAGAATAGACAAGTTTAGAGGATATTTTATTTGTAAAACTAACAAAAATCTAAATTTTAAGACTAGCTACAGAATCGTGCGATTCTGTAGCTGGTCTAATTTGAAAACAGAATCATTTTAAATCAATGAAATGCTAACAGAAATATACTCAACCTATTAAACCAAATATTTAATCATTAAATCAACACAAAGCAAATCACTCATGCCAGAAGTAACCAAATATTTATGCCAATTTGAAACAGATGAAATCGTAATTGAATCAATCAAATGATAACAGGATATGTACGATCTATCGCACAACTTTTATTTCCAATTCAGAGCAGACAGAATCGTTTTAAAAATCGAAACCAATGAAATCATTTCCATGAATCAATTTCAATCGACACAAACTGTAACCGATCAAGTAAATTTTTCATGCAATAATTTATGTCGACTCAGCCATTAACAAAATCATTTTTAAATCCAAAACTAACAGAGTTGTTTTTTCGATTTAATAGATTACATTATATTTATCAAACCTATCATTGATATTGATGCATTGCATACGTAAAGGATCATACAGAATCGTTTCAAAACCAAACCATAATAAATAAATTGAACTAACTCAGAGCCGACACAATCCAACAACAACAAAATCGTATCAATCCAAAACATACCTGTGTGTGATTTTAGCAAATAAATCTCCTGTACAGGTCAGATGCAATCATAATCTAAAAAGGAAGCAAAAACATAATCATTCCTTAAATCTATTCGAACAGAACTAAACGAAAACAAACCCAATCGACTACCCTAATTCAAACCGACTCAAAAACAATGAATCGTTTATACTAATCTGAGAATAATAAAATCGCGCTAACTAAATCGTAGTTGTGTCCGAGTTTAGCAAAACAAATCTTCCATACATGATTCATAACGAAATTATTTTTGATAATTCAAAGTCAACATAATTGTTTTGAATCTATTAAAAACAAATAGAGCTAATCGAAAGCAAACCCAATCCGTTATTAATTCAAGCAAACTCATAAATCAAAATCGATGTCGAAATACATACCTGGAGAGTAAGAAAACAACTCGATCATGATAATTTTGAATTGACAAAGGCCGTCGCTGCTTCGACATTTCTGAAGACAATCGAACCGGTGGTTTTTTGTTTCTTCTCGTTGGCTTGTAGCCTGTCGTTCTACTTTGAAAGAACTGTCACCCATTCCTCTAGTGATTTGATCTTAGATTGCAACAGGGGGATGTCCATGTAATAACGTTCAAGCCAGGAATTACATTGACTACATGATAGTTGATCGGGCTTTGGCATCACAGGCGAGGGTTTGTTCAAGTTACCAGGGGTTTCATTGTGAAGCTTGATTCCCGGGTAGTTTGGGTCATTTTTGAGGCACAGAGGTAAGTTGGAGACATAGTCATAGGGTTCCATAGAGCATAGGAAATGAGAATAGGGGTACTCCTCAATCAAGAATCATTCAATTTCGGAGTTCGAGTCCTAGCTCAACACTATTGGCTTCTGGTCAATGTTTTGCTTGGGTTTGTTCCTAGCACATCTCGATATCCATCGGGCATTTTTCTTTCCCTTACTGTTGACAACAGTATCACCTTTGCCTTTCTTCCTCATAGGATTCTTGATGGCCTTAGTATTTTCTTTAGCACATGGGTCGGCGACGGTATCGGGTAGGTCCATGTCGGGGCAATCCGAGGGTTTGACAGGGGGTAGAAGGATATGAAGTGGCACGGCTGGTCCAACCGATGTTTCAGTAACCACAACCTTGTCCACTTGGATAGACTCAGGAGTGGCAAAGCCATTCCTAGATAGGAAGGCTTGCCAACAATCACCACTAAGGCTCAAATGGTGGACGATAATGAGTTTGATCAAGTAGTGATGAAAAAGGCTGCTATCAGCCTTCTCATGCTTGAATCTTTTGGACATTTTGTACAGACTACGTAAGAGATAATGTGGCATATTCAAAGGGTAGCCTATAAAATTCATCAATAACCGGAGATGATACAGAAATACCAAGCCATAACGACCTTCGCAGGTCACAAACTATTTAACAATTGCCAAAAGATCGTGCCACCTAGGTTTGAGGGTAGTGATAGGCATACCTCTATCACAGGAAACAATATTCCTTAATGTGAATAGGAGCGGCCATGGCACCTCGTCTACTTTGGAATTTTTAAACCACCTTTTCCCTGTAGCTGGTATCCCTATAGACGAGCTTAGGAATTCCTCATTTAGCTCGAGTTGTATGTCTCCGACACTAGCCCTACATCCATCGAAGGTGAGGGAAAAATGTTGGGCAACTGAAAGTTTAAAACCCTCAAACCTTTGGATAAACACTAGCCAACCACTATTTTCCAAATCTTGATGAGCATTGTCGAATAGCAGGAGAGTTTGGATACCATTTGGCTCTATGCGCACCACAGGTGCCATAGACGGGAGCACACAGTGAGTCGAATGAACGGGAAAGGGTTTGGACATGGTATTCGCAGGGTCGAATATCTCACAGACTTCCCCAAAAATCAACAGAGTTAACCCAGGATAGGAGGGAGGCATTAATGCCAAAGTGTGTGGGGGTGGCGGAACGAAATCAATCCATGTAGAACAATCATATCCAACTGTACAATCGACGATGCATATGGTGATTCAAATCACTATTGCATATGTTAAAAGTAATGCCATTCAAACTATTAACGAAAACTATGGTAAGTCGACCCAAAAATTTTCATAAGCATAGCATTTGCATAGTTTTAAAACCAAAACAACGATTCTAAATCAACACCAAGGGTTCATATCATATATGTGTTGTATGAAATGATTACACCAAGGGTGTAACCACAACATCAATGTGTTTTCATGAAACCAAATGTGTCAAGGAAATCGATGAAAGACTATAGAGCATCAAACCACCAATGTATTAAGGACTCAATGACAGTCATTATAATATCATCACAATCTTATAAAAATGAAATCATATTAACAACAACAGAATGCCGAAAGATCTTGGTATCTTGCCAACTGTGCGACTATAATTAAATTGTAAATGCAATGAACACATAGACAAGAGTAACCAAAATAGTCCAGTGACAATTTTAATGTGACTTCAAAATCAAATTTTTCACTCTTGCAGTCGTGAAAATGAGAACAAAGGCAGGTGTGCAAATGCGCAAAATAAAAGATTGCGATGAAAATCAAGGGTTGCAAAACATTGGTGTAGGCAGCTTATAAGGATAGGATAAAAATGCGAAATGGCTACCAACAATGGCGACACACTGGTAGAAGTAGTTATCTCTGCCGAAAGAACAAATTCAGATTAGGATAATAGGAATAATTCCAACAGAAATAACCAGAAAATTGTTTAAACATCATCAATGATCAAATATTCCAGCAGTGTTTAAAGGATGAAAACTGATAGCAGTCTTAAGATAAGCGATCCACGATATTAAAGATAAAATTTTCAATACTGTTGACAGAGCCACTGCTACTAGCAAGCGTCCATAGCCTCGACAGAGTTTCCATTTAACCCACTCTGATATCTGTATCCTGCCAGGAAGTTCCAGATCAGAATAAAGGAAATTTTAAGGTCAAGAGGTTTCATATTTATGAATTTTCATATACCCGACATTGCTTCGCTATCAGCGGGCCTGTTCAGTACCCCGACGAAGTTGTCTTGGTGTCATGCATGCATTTACCCACTGCTAGCAGACCTGTTCAGCATCCCGACAGGTTTACAAACACTTCCCACAGCTCTTTTAATGATTTATTTTATTTTTTAAAGATATATAATTGAGTGGGGTGACGCTGAAATTTATCATATTTTATCATATTTTTTTACATACCTCAACAGAATTTTTTAGAATTGTCCTTCATTAAGATCCAGAGATGGTTTATTTACAGAACCAACTTTCTAAGGTAGGGAGACATCTTCTGAGTCGTTCCCTTAAAGAACAGGGACAACGTAAAAAGATAATGGATGATCGTGATAGGCTTATCTCAAAGATCGAAATCAGTTAACTTCTTTCAAACAACAGTCTTTTCAACACAGATGTAAATTTTAGAAGTATATAATTGATGTTTATACAATGTTTCAGCAGTCATTTTAGTGAAAGAATTTTTTGTTTTCCTTGTCTGAATATTTCAACATGCAGGTATGTATATTTCCAAAAACAAAAACTGATAAGTGCAAAGGAAAAAGATCAAAGCCAAAATAGTAAAAGAAAGGCAAACAAAAGAAAAATATGTACATAGTATACAAAGGGTTGTCATCAAACGAAATATCTTTTCAGAGCTTGGCCATTCACCAGATAGGTGTCAGGCTTCCCCTCTAGATTCTGCAATCAGAAAGAGCTAGGACCTAGTTTCTCAGCAATTAAAAATGGTCCAAGCCATAAGTTCTGAAATTTCATGTGCTCTCCCTTTCCCTCATGTGGTTTGTTCCATTTCAAGACAAGATCACCTACTTCAAAGTATCTATCAGAGGCAGAGTTGGCATCGAACCAGCTTTTAACCACTAGTTGATGTTGATCTAACTTACGTTTAGCTTGGGCTCTTACCTCTTCTAGTTTCATTAAAGCGTTAATTCGGTTTTCCAAAGGGGGACAGTATTCTTCTTGTATTTTCAATGATAGCTGTAGTGAGGGAAGAAGAATGTGTGGTGGAAGAATTGCTTCTCTGCCATAGACGAGAAAAAAGGGAGAGTTACCTACAACAGTTTTTGGTGTTACCCTGTCAACCCAGATTGCGTTTAACAGTGCATTATGCCAGTTTTTGTGATTCTCAGATACCATTCTCTTGATAATTTTAATCAGATTCTTATTTGTTGATTCTGCCAATCCATTTCCCTAGGGGTAATAATTGGCAGAATATTTCAATTTAATTCCTTTTTCTAAAGTGAACTCTCTCATCTCAAGAGATGAAAAGTAAGAAGCATTATCGAATACTAAACAGTCAGGGATACCAAAACAAGTGATAATATTCGAATTTAAAAAGGCAATTACCTGACTGGTATTCACAGTTCTTAATGCGACAACTTCAAACCACCTAGTGAAATAATCTGTGGCTATTATGATAAACTTATGTTGCTGTGAGGATGGTGGATTGATTGGACGTATGATATCAAGGCCCCATTGCTGAAAAGGAGAGTCTATTGAGACAGGCTACAAAGGAAAGGCTGGTTTCTGTAACCGCCCTGATGCTTTTTGACAAATAATACACTTATGACACAAGGCATGAGAGTCTCTAAAAAGTGTGGGCCAGTAATAACTGGCTCTCAAAACTTTATGGGCAGTGGTTTCACCAACAAAATGCACACCAGCTTCTCCTGCATGCTACTCTAGTAAGACTTTTTTTGCTTCGTCTTTCTCAAGACAACGCATCAGTACTCCATCAAAATTTTGATGAAACAGAATACCATTAACCAAATGAAAGGAGGTAGACTTTAATCTCAACACTCTTATTTTAGTGGGATCCAGGTGACGGGGGGTTGACCTATGTTCAAGACATAATTTTATATTGTCATACCAGGGACTGACAGAGTTTTGTGCACAACAGATTGCATTTTGATTGTGCTGTCCTAGGTTTGACATATCATTTCCTTCTTGTTGTCCTGCTGCTGAATCAGCAACTAACTTGCATAACCCTTGGCCTCTCACTATCTGAGCTGGGGTAATTTCTATGTCATACTCCTATAAGGAAGTAACCCAGTTTTCCCTCTTTTCACCTAGTTCTTTATGCACTAACAGATTCCTGACGACTGGATAAGGGACAATAACTTTCGTCCTAGATTTCAAAAGATAAGACTAGAAGTGTTTGACTGCTTTGAAAACAACGTAGGCATGTTGATCTATCACTGGGTAATTAAGTTCCACGCCTTTGAAAGCAGATCTCATAAAGGAAATGGGTACTTCATTGTTTTCAACGTTCTTTTGAGTTAGGATGACAGTGTAGGAAAGGTCAGAAGCAAAAGTGTAGAGCATGAAGTATTGCAAAAAGTCGGGGCTCATGAGAGAAGGAGCGTCTATTATGGCCTTTTTTATTGCATTAAAAGCTTGATTTTCTAAGGGTCCGCAATGATATTGTGCGTCTTTCTTAATCAAATTCTGTAAAGGTCTGACCATTTCAGAGAAACTAGGAACGAATCTCCTGACGAAGTTTATTTGGACTACGAAAGACTCCATAGACTTTTTGGATGTACGAGGGGGAAGTTTCGTGATGACTTGAGTCCTTTCGGGGTCGATAATCATCCCCTTGCTTGACACAATAAACCCCAAGAGTTTACCTTGTTCTACTACGAATATATATTTTTTAGGATTCAAGGAAATGTCGTATTTACGACATCGCTGTAGAACGACTCTTAAATGAGCTAGACGATCGGTTTTGTTTTTTGAAAATACAGTAACATCATCTAAGTAAACTACGATAGATTGATTAACTAAGCCTCGGAAAGTAATGTCCATCCCTCTCTGGAAAGTGGCACCGACATTAATCAATCCAAACAACATTTTTCGATAAGCATAGGTGCCCCATGGAGTGCGGAAGGTAGTTTTAAGTTGGTCTGGAGGAGACATCAGGACTTGGTTGTACCCCGAAAAACCGTCCAATAAGGATAGTCTTTCAAAACTAGATACCTGTTGAAGGATCTATTCCATGGGTGGGACAGGGTTGTTGTCTTTATCAGATACTCTATTAAGGTTTCGAAAATCGACGCAAAGTCGGATTTCCCCACTTTTCTTCCGGACAGGGATAAGATTAGAAACCCATTGAGTGTGCCTAACTGGGAAAATTATCTTAGCATTCAGGAGTTTATTTAATTCTTTTTTGATGGTCGATTCGATCTTAGGGTGCATTTTTCTTAATTTTTGTTGAAAAGGCAAGGTTTGGGGTTTCATAGGAATGACGTGTTGTATGATGTTAGGGTCGAAAGTTTTACGGTCATCATATGTCCACTCTAAAACATATTAAAATTCTTTAAACAATTTAATAAATGCAACTTTTTCTTGTTCAGAACACCCCACGCCTAAATTAATGCACTGTGGATTGTCATTAGTTCCTAAGTTTACTTTTTCATATGATAACGAGGAACTATTGGTTTTACAATTGACCGATTTTTTGAATTTATCTTGAAGATCGTAAAATTTCTCTAATCTAACTACAGACTTAGGGATCGAATTTACCATGTCCGATGAAGATTCAGGAGTTCTCGGATCTGGTATTACCGTGAAATCGTGCAAATTGTCATCATGAGTGCATTCGTTGATCACCGCACCTTGAAAATTTTCTTCCATATGCAGGAAGATAATAATCTGCTGATCGTCGTCGAAGACTCTCCAATTCATGATGTTGTTGGGGACGGATGGCCTGAACAACATTTCGACGAAGAATGCATTCGGGGACAAGCCTTCTGCAGGAAAGAGTTTAGAAGCTACATTAGCTAATAGATCGGCTTCAACATTATTCAATCTAGGAATAGAATTTATATTGAAAGCAGAATATTTATTCATTAAATTCCATACCTCATATTGGTAGCTTTTAAGATGTAGAGATAGGCAGTGGATAGAAACTCTTACCTGTCTAACCATGATTTCAGAATCGCCAAAGACAGCCAGGTTTTGAATGTTCATGTCTAAAGCTTTTCTGAGGCCTTGCAGTAAAGCCTCATATTCTACTGTGTTATTAGAACATTCAAATTCTAACCTACATGCAATCAAGGTTTTGTTACCTGAGGGATCAATAATAACGCAGCCTGCACCATCTCCTTCTTTGGACTTTGACCCGTCAAAATAAAGAGACCAAATTTTATTTTTATCGGGTGCATGAGACCATTGTGTAGAAGCTGCTGGTTGCACATATGCTACAATCTTGGATTGTTGTTCTGGATTGGTGATAGCTGAAGTCTCGGCCATAAAATTGTCGAAAAAGGTATCCATCCCTTGTATTTTAGGTGAATCGGCAGAAGGTGTAAATGGCTCATTGGGATCGTTCATATCTGTGACTGTGAACTTAAGGTAGCGTTCACGATTTACCTTGATCTTGTTGGGCTTGTCGTTCTCTGGAAGCCACAGGTGAGACCAATCTGTCACGAAATAGCCGTGTAGTTGCTTCGACCAGTCCCTGCTTAAAAACAGACCATACACTTCTAGAGTATCCACAACAATAATATCAATAACTTGATGAACCTTGGGATTAGACGATAATCTTATAAGCACATTCCTTAATTTTCCTATAACCTTAACACTGGTTCGATCAAATTGGATTAGTTTTAAAGTGGATGGTTCAACTTCAACATTAATCTTCTGACACACAAACCATGGCATCACATTGGATGATGCTCCTGAGTCTACCATACAATTGTGCATGTTTCTATTAAAGATTTTGAAAGTTAACAAAAATGGAGGTACATTTATGCGAGTACTAATGGTGGTAGTTTGTGGCTTTTTACTTGCAGTTTCTAAAGCTAGTTTATCTACATTTGTTACATTATTTACAGGAAGGCTTCCTTTATCATGAGGATTAGGATTATTCTTAGTGGAAGTCTTCGGAGGAACTTTGTTCTGAACAACCTTGTTTGAATTACCATTTTTTCTATTCTCTGCGATGTTCTGTAACATTTTTGTAGAAGAAACGGAAATTTTAATAACTCATAAATAGAAATGTTATCCCTTAACTTTTTAATATCTTAAACTAAATCATAATCTAAGTTGGGGTTCACATGAATCTGTTTAGTCTCAGCTGGTTTAGATTGCTTTGGAGGCAAATTCGTAGTTTTTTCAGAAGAAGGTTTGTTTTCTGTCTTACTCCTAGTATTATAGGGATGTATTGTCTCGAAGTTAGCTTGAAAGATACTATTCGAGAAGTGTCCAAAAATGTTCGGAGAAGATTCTTCTTCTTGAACTGCCTCTTGTTCAACTACCTCCTCAGGAATCTCGGGAGGCATCAAGTTATCCTGGGCTTCTAGAATTGTTTGAAGGGCGTATTGCAGACTTTCTAGATTAAGGCCCTTAGTAGTTGGATTAGGTCGGTTGGTGGGAAAAGGCTTCCTGAACGGGGGTTTGTAAGGCCCTTTGCTCGAAGAAGCTTCTTCGGCCGTCCTTTTCCAATCTGTAACTTGATTTGACAGTTTTTGAATAGCTTTAGTTAAGTTTTCTAAATCAAAGTTTTCAGGTTGTGTTTTATTTTGAGAAGGTCTAGGGAGGATTTCGATCTTCTTTTTGGAAGATGAACTAGTTTCTGTTTCATTGCTAGTAGTGTCTTTTAAACTAAGGATGTCTTTTTCAATCTGGTTGGCCTCTTCGAAGGCCTCTAACAATGTGGCTTTCTTAGATCATTTAACCCAAATAGATATACTTTGATGTAGGGCTTTAGTATAGTATGCTATTATAAGATTCTCGGTAGGCATGGAGTCTGTAGGGATTCAGTTTTTTAGTGTTAAGAATCTTTGATTAAAGTCTATAATTTTCTCTTTTGGGTTCATTCTTAAGCTAGAAAGCTCCATAACCAGTACTTCCGGGGACTTATCATCTCTGAACTTTTCCAGAAAGAATGACTCGAACTTTTCCCAAGACACGATGGTATGGGGTTGTTGGGAAAAATACCAGGTAGAGGCATTTCCCTCGAAAGTATAGGGGAACAACCTACAGACTACGTCTTCTTTCTCAACATTGTGGAGTCTAATGGCTAACATAAAAATTTTAATGTGATCTTCAGCGATCTGTTTAGAGTCAAGGTCAAACTTGGGAAGCCACTTCTCCGGATGTTTGGGTAAAGGATGTTGAGCCCCAAGTATGGCTATTGCATCCTGGTCGAGCCAAGGTCTAGCAGGATTGTTCTGGTTGGCCATTGGTGTAGACAGTGTGGAAGGCTGAGAAGGGGAACTGCCTTCGTCAAAAGAGTCTCCTCCTGAAGAGGAAGGAGGTGATGGAGGTGGTGAAGGTGGTATTCTAGATCCCCCTGCAACAGGAGTGAGGATTGGATCTGTAGGGTTGATAGTGAGGTTAGTGCCTCTGAGTTGTTCTCTGATATCATAGAAATCTAAAGGTTGGTCCAAAGGTCGATTTGGTTGCCTTAAATGGGCTAAGGCACTATGTGTTCTTAAGAGAGATTGGCGGACAATCTCTTGTATGTCACCACCTGTAGGATTTGGGGTTGTTGGTTCGAATGTGATCTGTAGGTCGTCATTTGATGTGGTTTCTGTTTGAGGGGGAATGTTTTCATTCGAATGACTTATTGTCACTATATGTGAGCGGTTAGGTGGTGGAGGAGTCTTACAACCGCCTCGTGCCATTAATAAATTTCAGGCCCTCCTTCTAGTGTCATTTGTTGATGAGAGAAAATGAACGCCCTCCAACTGGAAGAGTGGATCCGGTCCGGGGTTGTCTAAATAACCCAATCTGTTTGGGATGATCCACCCTGACGGGTTTAGCAGCTCTGTTAGCCGATCTAAGTCCTAGAAAAATGAAAGAAAACTAACTAAAGGAACTAATCTAAAGAAAACAAAAGTTAAAGCAAACTAATAAACAAATCTGAAATAAATATATACAAT
>JASDQU010884116.1:18027-33884 GCA_032191745.1 Picea mariana | reverse complement strand
TATGTCCTTATCTTGTCAATGGCTTGTCTGACTCTCTGCACCAATTCATGTTGTTCAAAAAAAATCTGTATCAGGGGCCATATCTCTATCATTTATTGGTAGATGTCCATCCAAATGTTTTCCTTGGCCATGACTGTCCCCTTCTGCAACTTCCGTAGTTCTTTCTTGAGCCTCTGTGATTTGTGCATCTATGTGTTATAACTAGACTGAAACGTGGCTTTGAGCTTCTGGAGGTTATTAATCTCACCCTCCAGTATTTTTATTTCTCATCCTTGCAGAGACATGTCCTCCATTGACTTCACCAACTTTTTTGATGCATCTAGAGCTATCACTGGAATAACTGATGGAATTTTTGTTGAAGGTGTTGTTGATATTGTACTGACTCCTATGATAGTGACTTCTTGTAGTGGGATGAAAACTATTGGCACACTCTATTCTTCCTCTTTGACCAACTTCTCTAGCTCAACCTCCATCTCCTTGATCTGTGCATTCTACTCCATGATCAATTTTAGCATTTCCTCAGTGTGGCCTTCAGTATCTTCCATTTCGTTTTTCTGTGGGTCTTCTGTGGCTGGGATTTTTAGTTGTTTCCTTAAGGATGCTATGTCAACATTATTTTTCTTTAGTAGCTCCTCAACTGATTTAACATTTGATATATCATATATAATATTGAGTACCAGCTCCTCCATAGATTTAATCTTTTTAACTTTTTCTAGGGAAGATATCTTCTCCAGCTTCAACTGAGACTGGACATTGTTCAAGGAGACCTGCAACTTTGCAGCAGTCATGGAGGTATTTTCCAGGGTGGAGAAAATCATCTCATCATTTTATCGGTGCATATCCATTTGATCATATGGATTGACTAATTATATATCAAACTCGAACGTTGACCTCTTGTAATCATAAATTGCCTTGGGGTGAGGCACCTGTGCCTGCAAGAAATCCATGTGCATCCTTCATTTTTCTATGTCAAAGGCAGAAAGTAACCTATGTTGCGTTGTCAATGTCTGCTTCTAGAATTGTGCATATGTGTTATTGGTCAACAATTCATTCTTCTTTTTGATCAAGTTATATTTTTCAAAGATGTTGAGTCCTGCAGGCTCCTGTGAGGATTTGGTTGAAAATGTGGTATCTGTTTGTTTCCTGGATGAGGAAGTGGACATTATTTTTTGTTTGCCTAAGAAAAGTATTGAGTGTGTTCCTTCCACAACTGTGGTGGACTGAGTTTCTTCTTCTCCAGAACTGTCAGGTGTATGGCTACTCTTGGGGCTCTCCCTGTAGACTTGGAAGTCTTCTGCTAAGACTTCAGTGCCTGAGGGAGATACTTCTTTCTTAGCTCTCTTCTCTACTGGTACCTATGGAGTACTAGTTTGTGAAACACTGGAAGTTGAAGGATGTTGCTCTGTGTCTAGCAGAGTGTTTTCCTCCCACTCTGTCTGGTTCATGAATTTTTCAACTTTAGGTTTAGGCACATGATCATAGGGAGAGATCTTGGTCTTTAACCTAGTTTATGCAATGATTACACAGGGGTCATAGTGCCATGGGAAAATTTGACTAAACTTCCTTTCCTTTAACAGCTTGTTGGCTTCTTCCCCTGCAGCTCTGTTGTTGCAGATGAAAGAACCTATCTGACCTTTGATCTGAAGTTGATGTTTCTTTTTGAAAGCTACAAAGTGAATGTCATCTGAATTTATCATCTGTCTGATATATTCTAGAGCGAATATCCTGACAGACAAATACTTTGGCATCTTTTAAGGGGGTAATTCACATCCATAGATTCTGATTTTTGTATGATCCTGGTAGAGGTACCAGTCCCTTGTTTTAGCTAGGTATGACAAATGTAGAATTCTTTGAATTTCCTCATTTATCCTTGGTTCATTTCTTCCACTGAGAATGCATATCACTGAATGGTAGAATTGGTCAATGAATTGTTTGAAATTGAACTCAAATGAGTTCTTCCTCAAAATGGAAGTCCAGAAGTTCACAGGTTGATTATTACGATCTTGGTCCAACTTCTGTTGGGAGAAGAAGAACTTGTCTGCTTAGAAAAAGAGGAACAGGTACAACAATATTGAATAATATGTTGGTTGTGGAGCTTGCTTATCTTCCTGATTTAGAGGTCTTTTGTTTTCAGTCGTGTTTACCCCATGAATACTTTACACCCCAGAATTATGTACACTCTTCAATGCGGGGGAGTGAACAAGGGGGTTACCCCCTCTACAGGTTTGGGGGTCCAGGGGCGAAGCCCCCGAAGGAAAAATTGCCTTGTAAATGTATATTGTAATTTCATTGTAAATCTAGACTGTTCATTTTGAGGTCACAGATCTAATGGTAGAAATTATGTTAGGGTTTTTTTCCCTAGAAGGAAACCCTCTGTTATGGGGGAAATGTATTACAGCTATGAATGATAGTGAATATTGTATTATGAGATTAGAGACTGTGAGAGAAAGAAGAGGAAGTTACAGCGGGTTTGTTGTAGGTTGTATCCCTTCATTTGTTGGATAATAATATAGGAAGGACCTACCAAATTTTTTGGTGGAAGTATCCCACACTAGGTGAACCACTTAAATCAGTGTCTCTATTGTATTGTGTATCTTCTGTGTTTTGTTTCCGCATTTGTTTTATTTTATTGCTCCACGATCTTGTTTTTATAACAGAATACCTGAACATACCTTCTGTAGAAAACTTGAACAACTGTTCATGAATGTTGTTAGCTAGAAACTGACTGTAGTCAAACTGTGTAGTATCCTTTTCTTAAGTGGAGAAGATGGATAGAAAACCTAGAATGGGTTCATCTACCCACTCATCTGAATAACATCCTAGTAGACTACATAGGGAGGAAATGATATGGTTTCCTTTAACTGAGAAGATGGAGGAATGGTATGGGGGATTATTTTGGGGAAACTGTGCCACTTCAGTGAGGAAAAGTTCAAAAATCTGAGCTCTTTGTGGGAAAGATAACTTCTAGTACAACTATGTTAACATTTCAATGGAGAAGGGGGAGGCATAGTTGTTTCTAGGTATTTGCAGTATCCGATCTAGCGTTTGAGGGGTGATGGTGAAAAGAGTTTCTCCAAACGAAGAGACAATGGCCCTTTGGCCAGGAAAGTAGTGTGCTTGGAATTTCAGGGAAAATTCAGGAAAATGGTATGTCTGGGGAAAAAGATACAGTGGAAGATTGGACTCCCAAAGTTTGATCTCATTGCTTTGATCCAGAAAAACATCCTTGAGACATAAGTGTAATTCGAAGAAGTCGAATTCACACTTAGGCTATGTAATTAATAGTCTTTGTCAGCTAGGGGGATACGATCCAGATCGACAAGAGGAGGGAGGAAAATATTTTCTTCAGTTTCGGTAGCTTTGGACTTGGGCGCCATGATCAAACTAGTACCTGCAAATGAAAAATGACGTTGTGTTTACGAGGTTTTAATGGTGGTTTGTTGACTGTAAGCTCGATGGTGGTTGTATGGAGAATGAAAAGGATGGAGTTGACTAAGTCTAGATCGATGAACAATACAAAATGGTGAAAGAACGATGTTAAAAGGTTGAAAGGGGTGTTTGTTATGGAGCAGATGGTGAGTCAGACGGGTAACAATAATGGTCTATTGAATTGATTGGCCAATGGACATATCAGACATGATGTGGAGGGAATTAAATGGCCAACGGGTGGATGGAGGTGACATGGAGGGTAATGGATGGCCAATGGGTGGATGAGATGTGACGGGTGATAGGTGAGTGGAGTGTGACGTGGAGGCAGAGGTGGTATGGGTGAGCGGTTTGGCGGTTTAGTCGGAGGGGGGGGTAGGCGGTAAGTGGTAAGGAGTAAGGGGGGTCTGAGTTAACAGAAAGGAAACATGTTATGAGGGGCTTGCTCAGGGAACACCACCAACTCGGACCCCCCCACCATTAAAGGGAGAAAGGTTGGGGGGTTATGATATCTTCTGTCGATCGTAGATCTGAGCGCGCATTATTCAACCACTGAGATCAATGCTCCCTTTAACAAAATGCGTCAAACATGTCATATCACTGCAAAACTTAGGATAAAATCATTTTGTGGGTTTTTGCAGCTTACCCTTTCTTGATTTTGTCACCAAGGGGTCAAAAATACACCATTTTAACTCAAATCAAAAGCATTTAATAAATCTTTCATCAATTTATTGAAATGAGACATTATAACCTATATCCTAATATAATTACCTAGCATCTTAACCCAGATTAAACTATTGGGTTAAAAATTACTCTAACCTAGGACATTTGACCAAGCTTAAACTGTTTGATCAAACTTATTCACTAACCTATCTAACTTGGCTAGGATTAGACTGTTTAGCCAAGTTTATTCACTATCCTATCTACATAAATTGAAAGAGCTTGCTCATGGTTAGACAGTATGAATCAAGCCAAATTATTCCATGGGGTTTTATCATTTTCTTTTCTATTTTTTTTTATACCCTCTTTTGATTTTTTGTATTTTCCTTCTTTCATTTCTTTTTTCTTTTCTTTCTTTTTCTTTTCTTTCTTTTTCTTTTCATTCTTTTTCTTTTATTTTGTAAATCATTTGCAGAATAAAAATATTATTTACAACATAATGTAACTAGAAGAAGAGATAATAATCACCAGGTGATCCTATGAAACATAGGGTTATAAGAAACTCAACAAAATGTGTAGACAACATAATTTATTAGGCTTAACAATTTAGAGTTACATAAAAAAAAATCATATGATTATGTTCCCAAAATGTATTAGGATTATGTCTTTCATGATTTGCCCAAAAAGTATTGATACTTAGATTATTTTCATATATTTGGACTCACAGACTCATGGACTCACAAACTCTTGAAAGTATAACTCTCCCTTTCATAAGTCCGTCCGAAGAGTTCCCATACTTAACCATTTTTCTCTTTTCGGACTTGTATACTCACGGACTCATAAACTCTTCGAAGTATAACTCCCCCTTTCATAAGTTCATCTGAAGAGTTGCCATACTTAACCATTTTTCTATTTTTAGACTTGCGGACTCATGGACTCATGGACTCATAAACTCTAGAAGTATAACTCTCCCTTTCATAAGTTCGTCCGAAGATTTCCCATACTTAACCATTTTTCTCTTTTTGGACTTGCGGACTAATAGACTCATAAACTCTTGGAAGTATAACTCTCCCTTTCATAAGTTCATCCAAAGAGTTTCCATACTTGACCATTTTTTTATTTTTTCAGGCTTGCGGACTCACAGACTCATGGACTTGTAACTTTTCTTACATAAGTCCATTCGAAAAGCCTCAACACTTAACCAATTTTTCGTCTTCATGGACTCATACTAAGTCCCTATACTTAGATTATTTTCATATCCCTGCCTCCATGTACCTACCATCGTGGCAGTACACATCATCAGCTACCATGTCAGCTGACATGTGGCCCCTCCACATCATGATGACATCAGCGTATGGAAAATACCTAATTTTTTTTTGAAATTCACCTATTTTCCAAAATCCCAAAGAAGCTTAAATTCACCCAAAATGAAATTCCTTCTTTGGTATTTATTAGAGCTTGGTGTCTAATCTTAATACAACCCATTCAATCTTGGTACATAAACATCTATACGCTACTTTCAAATTCAACTCTTTCACTACAAATTTTCCATTAATCGGCTGCAGTAAATTGGGGCTTTTGCCCAATTCCGTTCCATTTCACCATGGTTGCTCGACAACCATTAAGTTCGCTCAATTACATTCAGTTGGCCATAACATTATATTGACTTTAATTTTTTCCATTATAGGTCAAAATTTTCTCTAACAGAGATTAACATCTAGAAAAACTCGTCTTTGGACCAATTTTCCCAAATTCCTAAGGAATTTTAACAACAATAATTGGGGACTTTGGCCAAATTTCACCTGGATGTTCCTGATTTTTACCATGGAAACACCATAACATTATTGTTAAACAAAAATAAAATGAACTCTTTCTATCAAATAGTTGTCTTATAGCCTCTGAAGTTTCACTTCATTGCTCTGCTAAATGGCCCATGCAGGCTTAGTGTTGTAACCTAGAATCCAATACCAATTTGTAACATCCACAACCACCATCCTGGGCTATGCCACTTAAAAAATTCTCTTATCAACTCTGATACCAAAAGGTAACGTATCTAGTCTTGGGCTGGAACATGCCATGCGAAAATACGAATTTTGATACCATTAATTAAATAATCAGTTGTGTTTGTTAACAGATTTCAACGGAAAATAATAACATCATGTATGAAGCAATAAATGTTCATATAGAAATTAACATTAGATATTCTAGGAAAAAAAACCCATAAATGCACACACACCCAGAAATGGAAATAAGCATATGAAAGACACTTATCTTAGGAAAATAGACACCGATTGCATGTAGACCTTCCACATTCCTCACAGCCTTTGAACACACTACTCATAAATCTCAGCAGCAGGTCACCCCCGAGCTGGGGATAAATTCAACCAGGGAAAAGGGAAAACTAAGCTAGTCTAAGGTATGATAAGAAACATAAGTGTTTCTCCCAAGGTGCTAACTACTACAACTATCCTACAATCTCTCATTCCCCACAAGCTTATACCACCCTAGGAAGTGTTCCCCTTCTCTCCTCAATAGTCCCTCAGCTCCCCCCCTTCCCTTTCAGGGCTTCAATAACAAGTTGGACAAGAATTCTCAGATCCCCATAGCTATTTCCCAGCGCACCAGGGAACAACTCTGAGTAGTCTCTCACCCAGAGAACTACTCACAAGCCTGAAAACCCACTTCTTCTGTAACACAAACTGAAAACTGCGTCTTCAATCCCACCCCCACACTAACAATACAAGTGTAGGTTCTTCATCTCAGTCCAGTACCTTCTGGTACGACCCAAAACTACTTCTGTGAAACTACCATCAATGCTCATGATGATTCACCCCCTCTGAGGAGTCATCCCCCTTTGCACTCCAAGGGACTCCCTTGTCCCTACCTTGGAGACTTGGGATATACATACATATATCCATTACTTTATCTTTAAGTAATAATATTATAATATTCCAATGGGATTAATCCCCCTAGCTTATCCCCTTCCGAGACTCTTAGCCCCCCTTTCCCATTTCTAGTGGATTTTATCCCCCCATACTCATTTTTGGATGGGTCTGCATGCAGTGATGTGTTTTCATTAATAATATGACTGTTTACATATTTTAAAAATAGGCTCACTCACATTTAGCATCCAAGCTCCCCGACCTAATAATCATATAATCCTTTGGCCTATAACAACCTAGCTCACCAGCCTATAAAACATTTACATTTTTATGTACAACTGGGGTTCGACCTAGGGGTATTACAAAATAGAGAAATATTTGTATCAGGAACACATATAATTTATGATTATGATCACACAACACCCTTTAGCTCAGTGATCTAAAGCTCCAATCACTTTCAATATCAATCTAGAATTCTTAGCTTTGCACTTTTCATACATTTTATAGACAAAGTTTTGCAAAAAAAGGTTGTCCAAATAGTGAGGATCCACAAAATTTTCACTATGATAAATTTCTCCAAATTGTTGATATTAAAAAATGTCAAATTGAATTTTTTTCCCTTAATTTCTCTTTCAAATCACTTTTCCTCCATTTATAGTTTCAAAAATTGTCAAGAAGTGGCACATAATAGTGGATTTGGCCTATTTTTTCAACATTGTGTCAAAACCCTTAAAATTTTCCCAAATGCTCAACTAGGGTTTCTCATGCTTGCTCCTATTCCATACTGTCAAATTTTTGTTTAACAGAGCTATTGACAATGAGTATACTCCTGCTCTTTAAAAACTGATATTTTGCAATTTCTGAGATTTTGGAACAGAATTACAATTTTATCCTCACTGGAATTTTTGTGGCCTTTTTCTAATGTGAACTTACTCCTAGAATTTTACCTTCATTGTAGTTGAATTGCTCAAGATATGGCCAAAACAAGATTTTGGCTCTAGAAAACTTTTTCTAAATTTTATATACAATTATTTTTTTCCATTGATGTGGCATATTTGCTAACGTGGCATTGTTACATGGTAGTGGTGCCTACATGTCAAATTATGATCTGGCCATGTCATCGATGCTTCCCTCCACATAATCTCCTTTCATGTTGTCGTGGCCCTTGGTATTGGGAAAATATCCATAGGAATATTCATGGAGTTTGCTCCGCAATTACATTAGTGAAAGGGAATCTCATGAGTAAATCTCACTCATTGATCTGGAACATGAGGTTAATATGAGTCATTTGCTTCTTTTTCCCCATTGGATCCTCCTATTTTTACAAAACACCATGGGTTAATCTCCACCATAGATCTACTTCCTTTATTAAATCCTTACCATTCATAACACTTTCTTCTCTCTATGTCATACCTATTCCCCATTTGACACAATGATATCTAAACCATAGATTTCATTTAGTGATGTAATCTTGACCATTTGCAAAATTTCCAGAGCTTTGCAACCTTTTCTTACTCGAATCACGTGAAAACTTGTTGACCGATGATCTCATTTGTTGATAGAATCTCAACAATTTGTGGAAACTCATCTCATCATGTCCCCCTCTCTCCTAGATTCTCCATGATGACTTATCAATTGTTGATCTAGTAGGTGGATCTAATCTCAGTCGTTCACAACATTCAATTATCTTATTTCCTCTGATGTTCCCAAACACTGTGAAACATTGTTATTGATTGATCTAATTTCTCAATTAATTAATTTGGGTCGTCCATGATATTCATATTTTCGCCAAACATTGAAACTAATCAACACCATTGGATTTAGTAGGTTGATTATGGAATTCTAATAATCTTCTTTCCCTCAAACAAAACTGTGACCTCATTATTTGACATTTTGAGCCTCTCTCAGTTAATACAATTGGGTATTTTTACAGACTTCACAAATTTCTCAATATAACATGAATACAAACTTTTGAAAATGCATGATTGACATCAATGACATCTCCACATCATACACATATGTTCTAACAACTATCTTATCTAAAAATTGAATCCATTAATTTAACAATGGAAAGCTTCAACCATTATTTTTTTTTTCTCCAAACTATTCTCATTGGAAAACAATTTCAAAAACTTAACATGAAACCTATAAATTTTTCTTGTAGAGTCTAATTTTGGCCCATATGGCCATAGTGCCATAACTCGTAGTTCTGAGACCACAATTTAACATCCCCATCCAAAAATCCAACCATGGAATGGATAGCTATGACCATGAGATTCCAAATTTTGACCCACAGAGTCCAAATATTCATAATAACAACTAATTAAGCCTCCCAAGAAGGGCCACAATTTAATGTAATGCATGTGTAGGTGTGTAGGATTAAAATACAATAGAAATAACAAACATAATCACATACATCATGTATAATGCAGTGATTTTTATAGCAAAAAATAAACATAAAATTTTCATATTCATAGACAATGATAAGGCACTTATTGTTTAACTAATTATGTCTAAGAAAATTGTCATGTAAGAGTGAGTTTACACCCAACCATAGGTATCGACTACAAACACAACCACCAAGTTGGGCTACGAGGCTACCAATGTGAATGAAACAACTACATGTTTCTCTTTCTCTTGGAATGACCCATTTACTCTCATGCTTTATCCAATCTTCTCACCACAAAGCATTATAGGCTTATCATCTAGCCATAAAAAACTAAGGATTTATCTTCCATTGTGCCACAAAACATAAGGAAAGCCTATATTTTCTCTTTTAAACAATCCCTCAGAGTACCCTTCCCTTATAATCCTCTTTAGTGTGTGCATAAAGAGTCCAATCTGATGTATGCTTTTAGAGAATTGGGATTTCCAAATAAATTCTTGGTTCTCAAGCATTCAAAGAGAAGAAATTTTAATAAGGTTTCCTCACTTTCGCAACCTCTATACTCACCTACAACCATCACTCTTTCATATCAAGTCTATAGTTTTCTCTATATGGTGCTAATTATAGTTAGTTTCTAGATTTCACATGGATAGCCAAAGAACATAACATGAACCACATGAAAGTAACCCTGTGAGAGAGTGTTGAAATGAATTTTATATTCATTCAAAGGAAAGGATTGATGAATAGATGGATGACACACTAATACATATGGTGTTCAAGTCTGGCAAGGATTTCTGATGGTATAGATAAAATCGATCATATTGTCGGACATTACTAACTAACTATATAAATTTCATTATTTTTTTTCTTGGTTCCTCGATGTTCGTCGCCATTTCGACAGAGTCTAATCATCGTCCACATTCCAACTCATATCCAATGATTACCACAAGGGCCACGTGGCACCCCATCGTCAAACACATAAGATAGCAGAGGCATGTTTCTAAAACCATGATCTATAACAACTCACTTGAGGACCTGTAAATACATGTAAATCTATTTTTTATCGAATTATGTAGCCATCATATGGATAAAGGGTGTCCCCACGGGGATCATATACATATATAGACGTTCTCAAAACGTTCTACATTTTGGATTTTTTTTTGTCGAAATCAGGTGATATAAAGGTTGTAAGTAGAGTGACAACAAAGGAGAGTCTTGTCAGATCAGACACTGTAGGAGGAATCTTCAGAGAGAACAAAGGTGTGGGATTTGTATTTTACTTTGTCGACCAATTTTGTAAGGGATACTGTAATTGTATGATGTCTATCATGTAAATATCCTACTGTTATGACAATTATATGGAAGATCAATACCATTTTGACTCACATTTTTCTTGTATGTGATGCTTTTTGTGATCTTTAGTGTTTTTCTACAATCTTTGAGAGATATTTAATGCATCTTTATAATAATATCTGAATCTGCCTACAAGAAAATAAGAAGGTATGGATAAGAGGTGGAAATTGAAGGTGGGTTATTTCTAAACTATGGAAGGGAAAGTAGGGTGCGAAGAAGAGGTAATAAGTCCATTTATTTCTCTCAAAAAAAAATCTATGAATGAGGTTATGTTTGGTAAATAGTTGACAACGGAAAGGTTTGTTAGAGTAGAAAATGTCCATATTAAGGGTTCCTTAGGATCTATATAACCTTTAATTCTCAGGTCTCAATCATCCCTATCAAAACATGAGCCTTTAAAAGGGTTATTGATCTGACTAAACCTAACATCCTCCTCCTATAAGAGACAATGTCAAATGGGGACAAAATAGTTAGCTATCTAAGCGGATTGCTTGGGGGTTGGAAGTTTAAATTCATTGATGATAGAGGAAGGTATGTGGTTATCATTAGAAAATTTATACATCTGTCTATAGCTTTGTTTGTGAAATTGGAAAACTAAAACCCTTTGATGTGGAAAAATACCAAAATTTGTTCTATAGGACAAAGAGGGAAAACTTTTCCTTGGTGAAAATTGCATGCTAAGCTACACTAAAATGCACCCTCAGGTATGAAAATTCATTCAATTTGAGTGGTTCAAATTGTAAATGATTTTCTAAGTCATTTTACATAATCATGTATGCTTATTTTTCCGTTTACGGTCATAAAATACTATGTTGTGAAAAAATATGCAACAAATGCCTAGTAAAACCCTAGAAATGCAGAACTTGTTTGTAAAAATTAAGTCAAGGTTTTATTATACTGTAGATTTGAATTGTGAAAGTTGTTGGGGGTGTATTATCATATTATACTTGATCATGTTGTTAATTTTGCAATTGCAATTTTTAAAACGGTTGATGTGCAAAAGAGGCAAAGTTTGCCTTGTAAATTGGAAGGTCAAAATTGTACTATGTGACGGAATTAAAATGCACACCCAAGCTTCCCTGTAGCACCTAAATTGTTTGTATAAGTTGTACAATGGATATATCTATATTTTTATTTACGTATGTCATCTAAAGCATAATTTTAGAACAAAAGAGGTTGATTTCTGGCACCTAGATTTCATATTTCATGTAAATCTGAAGTCAAAACTACCTAAGTAAAATGCACTCCCTTGTCTCAATTTTGACCCAAATTAAGTGGTTCAACTTGAAGAAGTTGTAATTAGTGAATTTACACCTTGAAATAGTTGTATATTGGCAATTCCAGACAAAAAACTACCTGATGTGCATAAAGGCTAAAAAATCCCTTGTAAAACCGAAGGACTAATTTGTTAAAGTTGGCTATAGGAAATTGCCACCCAAAGTTGGATAATGTTCCATAATTTAATATTTAAGTTTTCAATTGATTATTAAAATATTTTTAACGTGTTTGTACAATTAGGAGTGCATTTGAACTCCAATAAGGATGATTTATATTCACAAAGATTCATGACCTTTTGATGAATTAGAGGATGGTGGGTTATGAGAGAAATCAAGGTCAATGAATTCCAACCAACCAAATATACATACAAAATGGAATAAATATTAACTATAATTTCTGCAATAGAATAAAGAGGTCAATATTATAGGAAATATTACAAGTTATAGTGTTGTAGAAAATCAGTATGTTGGACATGGTATTATGGTGTTGGCATTGATGTCAAAGAGGGCCACTTTGGTCAATGTTTGACATGGTGTTATGGTGTTGGAATTCATTTCAAAAGAGGTCAATATGATTTTCATCATAAAATGGATAAAATGGAATTGTCAAGCCCATGATCTCTCCCATTAGGTTGTGAATCCAAATGGTCTCAGTCCCAACATTTATTCATAAAGAAATCATTTTCTTACATGTCCAACCGATTGGTACATTTCTAGATAAAACACAATTCCATAATTCCATTTCTAGTCATACCCTAACCAATCTATTGGAAGCCTCCATATTCAAAACAAATTGATTCAATTTTTTTTTAGATATAATTACTAATTTGATATGCAACTTTGATAGACCAAATAGACCACTTTATGGGCTTCAAAAGGCTATATTTTACTTTGGATCATTCATAACTTGGAGATCAAACTATCAACAAAGGTTCCCCAAAAAAAGGACTATGAATGAAAAGACAACGACAAAACCCCAGATGACTAATAGAGTTAGAAAAAGAAAAGGATCGATGCTCTGATCATCATTATAGTTATGAAGGTATTGTCAGAAGTATGATTGTGATTGTTAGATCAATAGACTAAGCCACAAGAATCATAAAATCTACATTGATCATTGGATCATAATGGAATAAATATCAGACAGCTCTAATACAAATCACAAAAAAAAACGCACAGAAGTTAATGGAAGAGGGTGGACGCAAAAACTATATTATGCAAAATTTAATAAACCACATGTTAGCGTTAAGTTTCATCACATTTTGGATTGGGATCAAGTCAAGACCATCTCTCAAATGTGAAACTCATGTGGACCGTCCACTCAACGAATGATTAAATCTAAACCATCGATTTGTTTAAGTGCCTAGTTAAGCCTGAACTATCCACTCAACACATGATTAAAAGCAAACCATAGATTTGATTGAAGCCTAGATAATCCTTATATGTGCTCTCTCTCGATCATAGGCTAAGGTCATATTGTAAATGTGAAGTTGCGATGAGGTAAAGCGCTAATTGGGATAACTCATGGTTATATTGTGTGGTCACTTGAGAAGTGCCTTCAGGATAAAGTTAGATCAAGCTTTGTGCGCATTTTTTTATCCGTTGATCAAAACGCCTAGTCTTATGAGAAAAGGGGCCACAATATTAGCACCCATCCACCATGAAAATGAAAGAAATGCACCATAGAGAAAATAAAATCTCAAATCTTATGCTTTGAAGGACTGAGGACGCAGTGGAAGTGTGGGGTTCTATTCTGCATATTTTGATTAGGTAATTCTGAAGACCAAACAAAGGATTAAAATTCATTTTCGACATGAATCTTAGATCAGCTGTAATGCATAATGATCTTGATGAAAATACACAAGAGCATCAAGAAATAACAAAGTTTGCACCATTTTGCAGCAATTAAATAAAGTCTAGTATTGTTGAAAGGAAAACATCCTATGAAAATTGCCTTGCTAACCAGTGCCAATTGAGAACACAATTCTTAATATAATTCTTCATCAAATAGATTTTGAAGAAGGACCAAGGTCACCCTATATTATTAAAAATGATAATAGAGAAAGAAATTTATTTTTAAAGCAACATTATAATTATGAATAGGCACATTGATTCATTGCTCCTTTACAAAGAGACATAATGGTTCAATGTCGTACACCTTTTTGAAAATTATATAAACATAAAACATGGTGAAATGAAAGTGTCTACGTGAGATAATTCAAAAGATATAAACTGAAGTAGAGTCCAAGGAAAATTTTTAAACCTGAAACATACACATGAAGTGAGGGTGGAAGGGAGTAGGAAGGGGGGATTGGATTCCTCTACAAGTTGGAGCATGAACAACAGAGAGTTGCATCTTCCTCAAGTTTTTTTCTTGAAAATAAAGGATTGGAGTCCTCTACATGTTGGATCCTGATCGACATGGAGTTGAAACTTCCTCAAGTTGGTGCTTGAAAACATGCGATTGGTGTCTCCTTGAGTAGGTTCTCAAAAGAAGAGATATCGATGTCTCCTACAAGTTGTATCTTGTAAAAGAAATATAAATTTTATGATTGTTACATTTAAAATTTCATGCACTGTACTTTCTTGTTGATCAATTGTTATGGTTAATCATTTTAATAATTAAATTGATTAAAATTGTGAAAAAGAAGCAATATTGATTCACCCCCCCCTCCTCAGTATTGAACAACATTTCAACAATTGGTATCAGAGCGGGTTACTTAATCATAGTCTAACCACTGGAAGGTAGATTCTAAGAAATCACAATGGATCAAAAAGAAGGAATGTCCTCTAACAGAGAACCCTTGTTCAAAGGAAATCATTATGCGTTTTGGAGTATAAGGATGAGAAGTTATCTAATGGCCTGTGGATGTGATGTTTGGTTATCTGTGGTAAATGGGTACAAAGCACCACCTAATGCACCTTAAAATGTTTCTGCAAATAAACTCTGTAATGATAATTCAAGGTTTGTTAATGCAATTTTGGGTGGATTAGCAAAATCTATATTTGTAAAAGTGATGCATTGTAAATCAGCAAAAGAAATTTGGGAAAAAATTCAAATCATCTATGAAGGAGATGCCAAATTCAAGTAAGAAAAATTTCAAACATATTGTTGGGCTCTAAATATGTCCTAAAATATAACCTCTATGCATCATCCAAAGGTAGGCGCTGGCACAAGCATTTTACTTGTCACCTACGTAGGTTCTTACCTTTCGTTTTCAATACCCATCCTCCAGAGATGCAAACCCTGCAAAGGGAAAACAATCATAACAAAAGGAACGACAATTGTTCCATTCAAATGAACAACAAAAGGAACATCCATTGTGACAAGGGAACGACAGTCGTTATATTGGGCCGAACTAATGTTGTATTAATTGAGTTGTAGTACTTGCCCAACTATCTAATTTTTCAACCCGGGGTTCGTAAACTGACGAAGCACATGCAAAGTATATGCAAGATTGAAGCGAGACTAATCTAATCTAATGTTTAAGCTATGATTGAAATTGAATTATTAATCTAACACACGACTGAAATAGAATCATTAATCTAACACACGACTGAATTAGAATCATTAATCTAACACAAGACTTGGAATTGAATTAATCTAGTTGCGTAAATGAAATTAATCTAGGAATGGGAAATTGCGTGAAGGAAATTAATCTAGAAATGGAGAACCACATGAAGGAAGAGCAGATACAACAAGTGAAGAGTTGAATGGCATAACAACATATGAGAGATCTCACCAATAAAGCAATCTTATATTACAATAATCAAATCAATGTTCATAAAAGAATAATGAAGCATGAAAACCAAAACCATGAATCAAAGCTAAGAATCCCTTTCTCTTTGAAAAAAAAATGACTACCATTAATG
>JASDQU010884116.1:495-17940 GCA_032191745.1 Picea mariana | reverse complement strand
ACCATCTCATTATTATAGATCCACTATTCTCTCAACTATTTTCCATTATTACAAAATATAATCCGTTCAAATCCTCACACATATCTCTCATATATCTTGGATAAGATATTCCAACCAAATCTCCATGATCTTCTCCTTGGAATGGGCTTGAATTATCTCCTCAAATCTTGAAATGGTGGAGGAATTATTAGAGAAGTCCTTTTGAATTAATCCTTCATATATTCCTACACATGACAAAGATCACACATATTTGATATATATATGAAAATATGTAAATTTTCTAACATTTAATCACAAATTCCTTTTTAATACTAAAATGAATAAAGTGGAGAATAATAAGGTGAAACCCAAGTATATTTATGGAAATGATATCATGAAAGGTTAGTGGGGTGATGAAATGTGAATAATGATGAAGGGAAAGGTGGATGAAAATAGGAAATTTCTGAGCCCCAACATACCCCCCAACTTAACTTGTTGCATGTCCTCATGCAACCATGCATGGATCTTCTCAAGAAATTTTGGCATCTGAATGTTGGCTTTGACCGATGATAATGAATGTTTCCAGGATGGGATTTACATGAGTAACAACTCTCATTTTCTTATGGTTGGTTCTTGTGTGACAACCATGAATATAAAGAATGTTGGTTCTTGTGTTAACAACATTCATTTTGTTTATTTGTTCTCTTGTTGTTATGATAATAATTTGCCCATATTATTACTGGAAAATATATGCTATCAATGTGCATAAGGAAACATCATTGAGTATAACAAAGACATTTTTTTGTATATGTGTCAATCATGCCAATATGTATATCAATGCTTATGAAGCAAAGTGCAACAGAGTATCGTTGGAAAATAAATGTTCATAACTGGTAAATTTAAAAAATGGAATGATGGTTGTGGAAAAAATGGAGTGATGATAGTGAATAAAGTCCCCTACCCCCCAACTTAACCTTTTTCATGTCCTCATGCAACATGGCATAAGTCATATAAGTGAAAAGGAAAGGGAAATGGGTGAGGGAATTTTCCAAATTATTCATTGCTATCAGTTGAGGAATTACATGATTAAAGTTTAGAAAATAACATACCTCCACTTACCCAAAATTTTGATAAACTATGAAAGAGGAATATGGCTAATGTGGATGCTAGAGCATGGAATATGCCACTGCTACAGGATCATGCGAAAAGTGACTATTGTTGTAGCTGTGACTGTTGTCGCCTGGATCATAGAATGTGAAGTGGAGGAATCAGAACTATTACTGAATGAATCATGGAAAAGAGAAAGTATGAAAGTGGAACTGTGGTACTCTCATATGGCTGAAGTCATGCTGTTGTAACTGTTGATAGAGTCATGAAAAGTGTATAGTCTTCACCTGTTGCTAAACCTTATGGTACAATTCTAATCATGCGAATGAATGTGTCGATGTCGAGCATGAAAATATGTCATTGGATTACCAACCAATGATGAATGTCATTAACCAATGTGAGGCAACTCATCATTGATGTCAATGAGTGCCAAGGTACCCGAGTACATATTGTGAAGTGTGAATGAATGAGTTGATGTCGAGCCACTTGCAAGATCTGACGATCAAGGGACATTGATGTATTCCCATGATTTTCAGCGAGAGAACTTTCCATTAAGGCATGCAAGCCTCCAGGTACTCAAAATGTACTCTAGTCTATATCCCAGATAAGGTGTTGAGGTCGATGGGGAAAGACTTGTTGAAAGGTGGGCCTTAAGGAATCCCACATCAGTCAACACGAGTTATGATCAAAAGAGTGGTAGGACTATAAATGAAAAGATCGCAGTAGTAACAGTGTGTATGGCAAGGCAATGTAGTCATGGAAAGGGAGCTGGATAGTTTTATTGACAAGGAAAACTGAACTGAAAAAGCTAAAGAGATGTATGTGACTCAGAAAGATAGGCGTGTGCGAAGTCATGAAGGATAATTCAATGGAAGATGGGCTTCTACACAGGGATGAACAATATTCTTTGAAGGAGAATGGGAGGAAGACATTCATGACGCAAATGGGTTTATGAAAAGGTTTTTGTGATTTTTGAAAATCACTTTAGCAGCAAGATGTGATCGACCACGCGCTTGAAAAAAATTTAGTACAAATCCTGCATGAAAACTTGTGAGATGTTTGAAGAAAAACAAAACATACAGAAAGAAGGACAAATGTGACAAAGTAAAAATAAATAAAATGCAGTTTTATACCTCTTGTCGTTATCATTGCCTGCACTTGTTTCATCATTGATTGCTTTCTTAGCATAAAATCGGAAAAACATGTTTGATATTGTTTTCAGGAATTTATAAAAATTCCATTTGCAATTTTATTTCTTTTTGTTGTTTTTATTTTTATAAGTTATTTTTTTTTTAGAGAAAAAAAAATGTTGGGCTCTAAAGATGTCCTAAAATATAACCTCTATATGCATCATCCAAATGTAGGCACTGGCACAAGCGTTTTACTTGTTGCCTACGTAGGTTCTTACCTTCTGTTTTCAATACCAGTCCTCTAGAGATGCAACCCCTGCAAAGGGACAACAATTGTAACAAAAGGAACGACAATTGTTCCGTTCAAATGAATAGCAAAAGGAACATCAATCGTGACAAGGGAACGACAGTCGTTATATTGGGCCGAACTAATGTTGTATTAATTGAGTTGTAGTACTTGCCCAACTATCTAATTTTTCAACCCGGGGTTCGTAAACTGATGAAGCACACGCAAAGTATATGCAAGATTGAAGCGAGACTAATCTAATCTAATGTTTAAGCTATGACTGAAATTGAATCATTAATATAACACACGACTAAAATAGAATCATTAATATAACACACGACTGAATCAGAATCATTAATCAAACACAAGACTTGGAATTGAATTAATCTAGTTGCGTAAATTAAATTAGTCTAGGAATAGGAAATTGTGTGAAGGAAATTAATCTAGAAATGGAAAACCACATGAAGGAAGAGCAGATACAACAAGTGAAGAGTTGAATGGCGTAACAACATATGAGAGCTCTCATCAATGAAGCAATCTTATATTACAATAATCAAATCAATCTTCATAAAAGAATAATGAAAGCATGAAAACTAAAACCATGAATCAAAGCTAAGAATCCCTTTCTCTTTCGAATCCTAATGACTACCATTAATGACTACTCTAATTCAATTCTCTAATTGAATACTCTAACTCAAATCCTAATTCCTATTGAATCCTCATGAAGAGAGAGAACTCTCTTTTATACATGAGAGCCTTGAAAATAAGATAACCATCTCATTATTACAGATCCACTATTCTTTCAACAATTTTCCATTATTACAAAATATAATCTCTTCAAATCCTCACACATATCTCTCATATATCTTGGATAAGATATTCCAACCAAATCTCCATGATCTTCTCCTTGGAATGGGCTTGAATTATCTTCTGAAATCTTGAAATGGTGGAGGAAGTATTCGAGAAGTCCTTTTGAATTAATCCTTCACATATTTCTACACATTACAAAGCTCACACATATTTGAGATACATATGAAAATCTGTAAATTTTCTAACATTTAATCACAAATTCCTTTTTAATACTAAAATGAATAAAGTGGAGAACAATAAGGTGAAACCCAAGTATGTTTATGGAAATGATATCGTGAAAGGTTAATGGGGTGATGAAATGTGAAGACTGATGAAGGGAAAGGTGGATGAAAATAGGACATTTTTGAGCCCCAACACATACATAGGGAAGTTTGAAGGTCTGAAGATAATAGAAGAATAAAACATTGCAAAATATCTTCAAAGAGTGGATAAAATTGTCAATTCAATCAGAGCTCTAGGAGAAGATCTAGAATTCAAAATTATTTTTCAAAAAGTGTTGATATCATTACCAATGAGATATTATGTCAAGGTATCTACCTTATAATATCCATAAAACCTTGACGAACTTACAATGGATGAACTTCATGGGATTATTATAGCCTATAAAATGAGAACAGGGAAAGAAAGGCCATCAAAAAGGGAAACAACCTTCAAATCTTAAAATTCAATAAAGCACCATGAGAATGTGCCAAATGAAAATCACTCAGACATATTAGATGAAGAAGAGGCTAACTTTATAAGTAAACTCACAAAAGGGTCTTGGAAATACAAAGGGAAGTTACCCCTCAAAATTTTCAACTATGGAAAAGTTGGGAATTTTTCCTCCAAGTGTCCCTATCCGAAATAGGAGGATAGTGATGATGAAGAAACTCATAACCATAAAGAATATAAAAGGGTAAGAAGTGGAGATAAGAATAAATACTACAAGACAAAGAAAAACTTGTATTCCAAAGAAGACACTAGTTCATCTAACATGAGTGAAGATGACGAGACATAGCTTCTATTTATGGGCATAGAAACTCAAACTAATGCTACTGAGGATAATGCTAAAAAATATGAAGTTGAAGGAGAAGTAGACATTGAAGAATAACTTATTAGTGCTCTTGAAAAACTAAGAAAATATAAAAGGAATAATAAATAATCAAGAGAACAACTATTAGAATATGAATAAGAACAAAAATCAAGAGAAAAGAAAGTTTCAAAAACCATCAAGGAGACAAAACAACTCATTATTGACTTGAAGACTCAACTCCAAGAATCCAAAATAATTGAATAGGTCATAAGTAAAAAAACTCAATGAAAATCAATGAGACTGTGAAAAGCTAGAGGATGGAATTGTTCTTCTAAAAAAGGAACTTGAGAAAGGCAATAACCAATCAAGATTTGAAAACGGTTCAAAAATCCTGGATGATATTCTTAACAATCAAATACCATCTAGAAATAAGTCAGGACTAGGGTATGATCAAAATAAATTTGATAAAGTCTCAAACACTACAACATAGAAGTCAAATAAAAGTCCAAATAGTTATGCAACTACCCTTCAAAATTCTTTCAAAAAGGAAGAAAGCAAAATAAATATTGATTTTAATCAATATAAATATTCTCTCCATTCAAAATAAAATGAATATAGAAGGAATACAACTACAAGAAGAACTCCCCCAAAAAGGTATCAACATATCTTTCTTGGTTATTGCTTCTCTTGCAATAATTTTGGGCATAAATCATTACATTGTAGAGCTTATGGAAAGAACAATAATAAAAATGTTCAAAGATATGGCTATAAGAATAGCAAGAATAATAATAATCAAGAGAGTAGAAACTATAATTCATTCTCTCCATTACAAGATTACAATTTTGAATTCTACAAATGCAACAATTATGGTCACAAAGATAGTGATTGTAGACTACCAAATAATCCCATGAAGACTTCCAACATTTAAGAAGAAAAGCATAAAAATACATGGAAAGAAAAGAAAAAAGAGTGTAAGGTATCCTTATATGTTAAAAATAAAAGAAGCCAGTGGTATGTTGACAGTGGATGTTCAAAGAATATGGCAGGAGATCAAGACAAATTCTTGATTTTAAAAAGGAAAGAAAAAGGAAGGGTTACATTTGGAGATGATGTTTGTGCCAAGATACTTGGAAAGGGTACAATCAATTTGGGAAATAACAAAGATAAAGTATAAAAATGTGCTATTAGTTCAGAATTTGAAGCCTAATCTCCTTAATGTGACCCAAACATGTGATCAAGGACACATACTCATATTTGATTCTCAAAAATGTGAAATTAGAAAAGAAGGTTCAGTAAAATTAGTGGTTATTGCACCAAGGACACCAAACGATTTTTATATCTTAAACATAGAAGAAGAAAGAAAAATGTTGCATGGGTCAAGTGGATGAAAGTTGGCTATGGAACAAAAGAATGGGACACATAGGCTTTTATAATCTAATAAAAGTTATTAAAAAGAAATATTTGAAATATATACCAAGGATTATAAAACCTTCAAACTTTGTTTGTAAGCACTGCCAACATGGAAACAAGACAAAAATGAGATTCAAGAAAAAAGAATACTCTACATGAAAATCATTAGAACTTGTTCATACTGACCTCTATGGAACTACCATAACTAAAATCATACAAGGTGAGCATTCCTTCATCGTATTCATTGGTGACTATACAAGAATGACTTGGGTATCCTTTCTCAAAGACAAATCAGAAGCATTTGAAAATTTTAAAATATTCAAAGCATATGTTGAAAAGGACATTGATCTCAAAATCAAGTGCCTAAGATCATATAATGGAGGGGAATTTACCTCAAATGATTTCAACAAGTTTTGTGAAACTCATGGAATTAAAAGACACTTTTTAGCTCCAAGAAATCCTCAACAAAATGCAGTTGCTTAAAGGAAAAATAGAATTGTTCAAGAAGCAGTCATAACTATGTTAAATGAAGCCAAATACCAAATATATGTTGGAGATAAGGAGTGTATACAACAATGTACATACTTAACAGAGCACAAATTAGAGTCAACCATGACAAGACACCATATGAATTATGTTTTGGCATACCAACATCAGGCTAACACTTCAGAGTCTTTGGGAGAAAATGTTGTATTAAGAGAGATGATGATAACCTAGGAAAATTTGATTCCATATAAGATGAAGGCATATTTCTTGGTTACTAATCCAACAAAAATTCCTATAGATTCTATAACCCGAGGCTGCACAAAATTGTGGAAAGTGGATGATTTAAAATCAAGAAGAATCAAATATCAAGATAATTCACAATTTCATGAAAGAAGAAGAAATGATGATGATGATGATGATGATTATGATGAAGAAGTTGAAGAAATACAAAAGCATGAATCACAAAGTGAATAATAAATGGAAGAGGAAGAATCACCAAGACAAGATTCAAAATAACTATCAAGGAGAGTACAAATAAATCATCCTGAAAGCCAAATCATAGGAAATAAAAGTGTTTGAGTTGAAACAAGAAGAAGGATAACATATGAATCAAAACAAGAAATGATATCCCTAATAGAACCAATAAATTTGTAGAGGCCAACAAATATAAAGACTGGATCAAAGGCATGAATGAAGAGCTTTATGAAATATAGAAAAATCATACATGGGAGCTAGTCCCAAGACCAGAAGACAAAAATGTGGTAGGGACCAAATGCTTTTTTAAAAATAAAGCTAATAAATATGGTCAAGTCATAAGGAATAAATCAACATTGGTGTGCAAAGGATATGCTCAAGTAGAAGGGATTTAATTTGAGGAAACATTTTCCCCAGAAAGATTAGAAGCTATCAGAATGTTCTTGGCATTTGCATGCTTTAAAAACTTTAAAATATATCAAATGGATATAAAATCAACATTCTTAAATGGAAATTTAGAGGAATAAGTTTATATAGAACAACCTGAAGGATTTATGTTATCAAAGAACCGAGACTATGTTTGTAAATTAAATAAATAAATATGGTCTCAAACAAGATCCCAGAGCATGGTTTTCAAGACTTGATAATCATCTTCAAAAACAAGGATACAAAAGAGGAGCTACTGACATCAATATTTACACTAAAATTTAAAATCATAATATGATTATTGTTGTAGTATATGTGGATGATATCATCCTCGGAAGTAATTTAAACCCTCTAAGCAAGCAATTTTCTACAGTAATGAAAAAATAATTTGAAATGTTGATGATTGGTGAACTGACATTTTTCTTGGGATTACAAGTCTCACAATCAGACAAAGGCATATTCATATCTTAGACCCAATACATTAAGGAAATGTTGAGGAAATTCCAAATGGAAGATTGCAAGAGAACACCTATGATTACAAGATGCAGACTAAGCAAATATGATGAATCAATAAAAGTGGACCAAACCATGTATAGATCAATGATTGGTAGCCTATTATATGCAACAACAACAAGACTAGACATCATGCAAGTAGTAATATTAGTGGCCATATTTCAATATGCACCTAAAGAGACACATATGAAGAATTTTTATATATCTCAAAGGCACCTTGGATTTTGGATTATGTTATCCAAGAAAAGAATACTTCACATTAACTGCATATACTAATGCAGATTGGACAGGAAGTATTGATGACAGAAAAAGCACTAGTGGAGGAGAATTCTTCCTGGGAAAATGTATTGTGTCATGGATAAGTAAAAATAAACCCTCCATATCACTATCTACAATAGAATTTGAATATATTTCTACTACCTCCTATTGCACTCAAGTGATTTGGATGAAACAAACTCTATAAGCCTTACAAGTAAAGTATGATCATCCAATTCTTCGTAACTTTGACAATACTAGTGCTATAAACCTTTATAAAAATCTTGTCATGCACTCAAAAACCAAGCATATCCCAATTAAATTTCATTTTTTAAGGGAATAGGTTTCTCTAAAAGTTGTTAAAGTGGAATATGTGGATACTATAGAACATATTGTAGATATATTCACAAAACCTCTTCCTAGAAGTACTTTTGAAAACCTTAGATGGAAATTGGGGGTCATATTCATATCTAATTAAATTGCACAAGCTTCATCAGAAAAGGAGTACATGGATAGGGGGAGTGTAACCTCAGGGGGAGAGAAGAAAGATATTTTCTTCCATTGCTGTCAAAGGAGAAGAATAAACAGTAAAACCAAGTTAAGATTGAAAAGGGGATTTTACTTTGTTGCCATCAATGCCAAAGCGGGATAATGTTGGACCTGGTATTATGGTATTGGAATTGATGTCAAAGAGGGCCAATTTGGTCAATATTGGACATGGTGTTATGATATTGGCATTGATGTCAAAAGAGGTCAATATGATTTTCATCATCAAATGGCTAAAATGGCATTCTCAAGCCCATGCTCTCTCCCATTATGTTGTGAATCCAAATGGTCTCAGTCCCAACATTTATTTATAAAGAAATCATTGTTTTTACCTGTCCAACTGATTGGTCCATATCTAGATAAAACAAACTTCCATAATTTCATTTCTAGTCATCCCCTAACCAACTTATTGGAAGCCTCCATATTTAAAACAAATTGATTCAAATTTTTTTTTAGATATACTTGATAATTTGATATGTAACTTTGATAGACCAAATAGACCAGTTTATGGGCTTCAGAAGGATCATTCATAACTTGGAGACCAAATAATCAACAAATGTTCCAGGAAAAGGATTGTGAACGAAAAGACAACGAAAAAACCCTAGATCACTAATAGAGTTAGAAAAGCAAAGACAAGGAACATTGGTAGGATTATGAAGGTTAGATGCTCTGATCATTATTATTGGTATGAAGGTATTGTTAGAAGTATGACTGTGAGTTAGATCATTGGACTAAGCCATAGGAATCATAAAATCTATGTTGATCATTGGATCAGAATGGAAGCAAGATCGGATGGTTTTGTTGGAGTTTCTTCACACACACCTAGGATTTATTTTTCCACTTGGAGAATATTCTCTTCAATTAACACTTCAGTTTGACTAGTTGAGTTGAGTCTAGATGATGCATTGGTTTTGTCACTATGCAACATTGGTATAATCACCATGTTAATGCACATTAGACTTGGTTTCATCACCATACTGGTGCATTAACATTGATTCCTTGATCTACTCCTCACTACACTATGTTTCAGTTAGTTAATTGAAGACTGGTTGACTAGTTAACTCAACTAGGTGGAAGTTCACTCCCGTAACTTCCTGGGAGACTAGACTAGGTGGCAATTCACTCCTGTAATTTTTAGTGTGTATCCATATCACTCTATACCACCACTATGGTGTATTGGTTCTCCTCCAATGCACATTTATTGAGTTATACAGAGTATATCATGTGTAAATTATTCATTATTCATTCATGTTAATGAGAATTCTTCCATTCTTTCTCTCTTGATTCTTCTTTCTCAATTTCTCTGTACAAATGTGTGTGTTATGTTATAGTTATATCTATTATGTGTAGGTTCAACACATTTGCATGGTATCAGATTCGATAGAATGCTAAGCAAAAGCTACACCAAATTTTTTGCAGGTACAAAAGATTGAAGACAATGGAAAGATGGATTTCCCAAAAGAATGCATTCTTACACCTTATAATTACTTTGCATGGAAGGATAAAATAGTCATACATATCCAAAACAGAGGATTGTACAGGTTAAACTTGAATACAGACACAGAATCGACATCAGCCATATAAAAATCCAAGTATCTAAATTGAATGGATGAAGCATTCAGAACGATTTGCAGTCTTATTTCTCCCGATCTCCTTTTTCACATGTCTTCCTGTAAAACCCCCAATGAAGCCTGGACCACCTTGAAAGGGAACTTTGGAAAACATGATGAGATGAGGGGACACATGCTATAGGTGGAATTTCTCACATTGGATCCAAAAATATTTGACAATATCCAAGATTTCTTTACAAAATTCAAGGATTTACTGTCGCAACTCAAATCTTGCAGGGTTGATAAATATAAGGAGGAGAAACAAATTGTTCTCACCGTTCTCTCCAAAATTGGTCTTGAATTCTTTGTGTTTGTATCAACATTTCATTCAGTCAAATTATCCTCTCGAGCCACCTGGAAGATGCCTTCTCTTGAGGACTTTATCGAATCCATGACACAAGAGAAAACCAAGCTCATCAACATGGGAAAAATCAAAGGCCCAAAGGAGCATGCACTTACTATGCAAGATGGAAGCCATCAATATCATAAATATAAATATAAATACAAAAGGAAATCTCATGCACATCCGAAGAAGGAAGGGTACTCAAAACCCTTCACTGATGCCTCCAGATATAAAGGTGGAAAGGGAAGAAAAGGGGAGAAATGCATGTATTTCCATAAAGGATTCCATCTAGAATATGAATGAATTCAGAAAAAAAATAGATCTAATGAATCAGATACTTTAAAAAAACAACCTTGGAGATCGCATCCCCGAGGGTGCCAAGACGAAGTAGCCAGAAGATAAGAATCCTAAGAAAGGAAATTCTAGCCATGCCTTGATTTCCATCAACTCCTCTCCTGATGCTTGGATCATAGATTCAAGAGCATCACATCACATGGCTGCCACAAAAGAAGTCTATTCTTCATTGGATGCATGCAAAGGTCCTCATATTTTGATGGGGGACAACTCTCCAGTTGAGTTCATTGACAAAGGAAGGATTGAACTCAACAACGGAAGCTTTGAGAATGTGATGCATGTTCCCAAAATTTTCATCATTCTTCTCTCCATGTATCAGATGAAAAATTATGGCACGAAAAAGAAATTTATATTCACACCAAATTCAGTGGACATCTATGACATGCAAACCAGTTCCAGGGTTTCTACCGGTGAGGTAAATCATCAATCTAGATTGTATACATTTTATGAATTCATTGAACCAGATTCTCCTTTACTGCTTACACATGCTAATGAAAGTAGTAGGATATGGCATGAAAGGTTCGAACATTTTAATTTTAGATATATGCAACAGATTAGCAAGAAAATATTGGTTGATGGTCTACCAAATATCCATTTCTCCAAAGGAGTCTGTGAGGGTTGTGTTCTTGGAAAACACCTTGTTGGCAGCCCTACATGTTTTCAACTTTTTTAAAGCATCAAATAATAAATTATGTAGCTGCCTACCTGGGGTCAGACGATTATTGTTCTTCATAAGAAATTTAAAAAAAATACAAATGTGATCTTTCAGTTATTCCTAGTATTTTCGTTTTTCATGCTTCATTCATGACTGAAAGCATGAACGAAGCACTAAAACCTATGATTGTATTACCTCTTTATTCAAATCTTATCAAAGGTTGATGGCTCTACAGTTTTTGTTAATAAAGATTTTTGTTTCCTGCTATGAAGCTCATCTTCTTTATTGACTCCTCAAATGTGAAACATGCTTTGAATTGTTATTTGAAACACCAAGGATCCATTTAATTTAAACCATGACATATATTTTGTGGCTCCTAGTCATGACTATCCTTGTCCCTACACTTTGGTTTACAAAAATTTTCCTATCCTAAAACTTTAGAAACCAAACCCACTTTGTTGCGCAATGATATAGTTTTAATGAACCTGGTCGTGGCCTGTACCCTGTGGGAGGTGGAAGCCCGACAATGATAAGCCCATCACTTTGAGATAAGTATCAGGTTTCGCATGTACTCCTGGCATTCATTTCACAAAACACCTTTCATTTGGTATTGAAGAACCTCTATTCATACGTGCTAGGGTATTGATGAGTTTTGGGTCTGAAATATCGCTCTGGTCTTCTCCTAGAAACCTTCCATACTCACTGTGTTTTATTGTCTACCTTTCAAATCCCCATGGCCTCGGTCATCAGGATTGAACCTAATGGCTCTCAAACCTTTCTCCTATGTGATGATGCAAGGGAGGATCTCGAGGGTCAAGGCTAGCTTGTTTTTCTTGAGAAATTCCAAGGTTTTAACTTGCGAACCGCTCAGGAATTTGCCCTTTCTTTTTATGGATGTTGAGCCAAGGTAGGAGACATTCAGGTCGAGGTCACAGAGGAATTTTTAGGTCAAGCAACAGGTCTTCCTTTGAGTGGGAAGAAATGGTTTAAAAATTCCAAGGTCGAGGAGGTTCCATGGAGCCTATTCTTCACATCTAGGAAAATCAACTGCTATGATAAAGGTATGCTTGTGTCCTTGTTGAAAACCCAGTGGCATGGTTTACTAGCAATTCTGAGAAAATTCATGACATGCGAGGGCCACTTTGGTTTTGTTTTTCTATATCACATATGTTTGTTGATAAATTTCATTGGGTTTCAATTAAATATGCCCTATTACCTGTGGAGAAGCCTGTATAAAATGGCGAAAAGGTATAAGAGACAATGTTTGGATTCCATCCTATTTCACCATGGTTTGATAAATATATTGTTGGTACATCAATTGAAGTTACAAAATGATTACTAGAACACCTTCCTAAACTGAAATGGTTTCATTAACTCCAATATTGTAGAGGTTGACAAACCCATGATAGAGGAAACCATAGTCCCTGCCAGAGCGGTTCCTTCATCTACAGAGGCCTGTGTTACAGCCACCCTCAATGAGCTTATTCCCAACCAAAAATTTGCTGGGCAGAGCCATGAACAACACGTCCATCCTAACGCCTCTGCTAAGAATGCAAACAGGTCTATGTGCAAACCATCTAAAGGTGATATCAATTTAGGGTTTAAAAATAAAAGGGCAGGTAGGTTGATCTCAAGGAAAATACGAAATAAAGAAAACTCTCATGTGAGCTCGATCAAAATGATCGAGATCCATGAGAGATTAGATTCAGAGATCGATAGATTCTTGGCTGAAGAAGACCCTCCTTGCCTCAAACCAGGTCTTGACGAGGCTTACAATTTCATAGATAATTTTCCACCTTGCCTGAAGCACAGTCAAGGATTTCTAGGTATCAAGTTTGATAAAAAACCCATAGGAAATAGTGGAGATTTTTCGGCACACGACCGTGGGTATTCTCAAATAGCTATCATAGATTCACAATGTGATATTTGTTTGTTCTGGATTGATAAATATTATACAGACATACCCATTTTACAATCGCAAGTCAAAACCCTCATTGTTCAGGTTGACTCACTAATGGATGAAAATCATAGGCTAAAATCCATTTTTCAGAGACAAGGAAAATGTTTGAAAACAACTGGGAACATAATAGTGAAGAATGTCAAGAGTGTAACAACACTGGTCAATTCTAAGATCCTATAAATCGAATTGATTTTCCAGTTAAAGGTAAAGATTTGTTTTTATCTTAAATTGTGTTACATCTTTGTTTATATAATAAATTAGATTTCGTTGCTAAAATAAGACTAGCTACAGAATCAGCAGATTCTGTAGCCAGACTATTCTTATTCGAAATTTAGAAGATATTGGTTAAATGTATATCTGAATTTCTTTATTTCATTCTTTTCTTTTAGGATATCTGGTAGTTTATGGTGACCAAATGGTATGAAGCATTTTTGGCTTATTAACCATATCCATGGCTCATTTTTTGTGTAAACAAGAACAAACTCTTTTAGTTTTTAGAGATTTAGTGTGATATGGAGTGGCTATATTCCCCTCTATTTTGTAATCAGTAGATCATTGTGGAGATTTAATCTTATCCCACAAGATAAGACTATTATCTTTTCCAAACCCTTTAAAAACTCGTATTTTTTGTAATCATGGTATCTTGGCCTGGGGCTGATGGTGGACAATTTATTCATGAATTTGGATGAAACATATATTTACATTTCAGCTTTAGCTCTCTGTAAATGTTGTTTTCGTTTATGGTTTGTTTATCCTGATAAATCAATAGTTGTTGATAGCTTTTGTCTTCACAATTTATTATGGCATTGGGATAATTTCTTTAAAATATCGTCCACATTTTGATGCTTCAGATATTGAAAAGAGTGGTCATTCATTCAACCCAAATGATAAGATTTTTCTTTAATTTTGTTGAATGATTAAAAGCATGTTGTTACAGTTAGATTTATCTTAAATGTAATTGCTTGCAATCACAAATATCACAGCGATTATTTGCATCTCATCATTCTGTCATTAAAATTCAACAGTCAATATATTGTTTTGCATTTATTCCGAACAGTTTCAAAGTTCATTGCAAATTTATCTCTTGGACAGGCTGGCTGGACATTCCATAATCATACAGATGTTGGATGCATGCCGATTAACTCATTAATAGGTTAGTTCATTTCTTTCTGTTGTTTGTTTGTTTTCGAGACTCTAATATATGGTCTAGCTTTGACCGTCCACATACTCGTGTTTCATAGTATATTTTTCTATTTAATCTTAGATTAATAAAGAGAAAATAAAAATAGCTTATGTTCTTTCTTTATCTGCTTTTGTTAAAGCAGCCATATTCACATAGATTTTCATGAGTTTAGATTAAAACTCGCAACTTGTATATCATGCACATAAATAAGATAGGCAGATCTGTTGTTTAAATATTATCTACAATAGTTTTATATATATATATATATATATATATATATATATATTAAGTGGTTATTTAATAGTTATCTCTTTTATTTCTTTTATTTGTTTCTTCTAGGACTTTTAGATTGGCCAACGGATCTATTAAACCCCTCAGAATGAGTTATACCAAATGGCTTGGGTTATCTAGACAACCTCGGACCAGACTCATTCTTCCAATTGACGGACGATCATTTTCGCCCGTCAACAAATGGCACTAGAAGGAGGGACTGAACATGATTGATGGAACGTGGAGGTCGCAAGACTTCTCCCCCACACACCCACTCCCCTGTAGTAACAAGAATTCATTCTGACGACAATGCTACTTCTCAAACAACAACCACCTCAAATGAAAATCCATAGATTACCGTTGAGCCAATAACACCAAACCCTCCAGGGTCCGATGTACAAGAAATTATTCATCAATCACTTATGAGGACACAGGGTGATTTGGCCCATATCAGACAACCAGGTCGACCACTGAATCAAGCCTTAGATTTATTTGATATTAGAGAACAACTTGAAGGCACTGGTCTTCTCTTAAATCCTATGGATCCAGATCGCATCCTCACTCCTGTAGTCGGAGGATCTGGTATCCCACCGTCACCACCTCCTTCATCCCCTTCCTCTTCGGGAGAAGAATCATTCGACGAAGGTAGTTCTTCATCTCAGCCTCCAACACCACCTGCGCCCATGGAAAATCCAAACAATCCTGCCAGGCCCTGGCTCGATCAAGATTTTGTGGCCATACCTGGACCCCAGCATCGTTTTCCTAAACATCCAGAGAAATGGCTCCCTAAATTCGATCCAGATTCTAAGCAAATCACTGAGGATCACATAAAAAAATTCATGCTAGCCATTAGACTTCGAAGTGTAGAACACGAAGATGTAGTATGTAGAATTTTTCCATATATGTTCGAAGGCAATGCCTTTATGTGGTATTTTTCCCAACAACCCCACACCATTGTATCTTGATATAAATTTGAGTCCTATTTCCTCGAGAAATTCAGAGATGACAAATCTCCTGAAGTCTTAGTCATGGAACTCTCCAGCTTAAAGATGAACCCTAAGGAAAAAATAAAATATTTTAATCAAAGGTTTCTCATGTTAAAAAATCGAATCCCCATTGATTCAATGTCTGTTGAAAATCTTATCGTCGCATACTACACCAAAGCTCTACACCAGAATATAGCAATTTGGGTAAAAAGGTTTAAGAAGGCAACATTATTGGAAGCCTTCGAGGAGGCGATCCAAATTGAGAAAGATATTATAAGCCTAAAGGATAACATCAGTAATGAGGCAGAGATTATCCCATCTTCCAAGAAGAAAATAGAAATTCTTTCTAGACCTCCCCAAACCAAAACTCAATCAGAGAGTTCAGATCTAGAAAGTTTACAAAAGGTCGTTCAAAAATTGTCAAATCAAGTCGTATATTTAAGGAGATCAGCTGAAGAAGCTTCTTCAAGCAAAGGATCTTACAAACCCCCTTTTAAAAAACCCTTTCCCTCAAACTGGCCCAACTTAAACTCTGAAGGCCTTAACCTAGAAAGCCTACAATATGCTATACAAACAATCCTTGAAGCACATGATAACTTAGTTCCCCCTGAGATTTCTGAAGACATGGTTGAATAAGAAACAGTGGAAGAGGACAAACCCTCTCCCAACATCTTCGGGCATTTTTCAGAAAGTATCTTTCAAGCCAATTTTGAAACAGTTCATCCTTATAATACTAGAAGCAAAACCCAGAATAAAACCTCTTCTGAAATTGGAACTAATGCACCCCAAAAATAGTTTAAGCAGACTGAAACTAAACAGAATACAGCAACCCCAAGTTTAGAATACAATTTGATTGAAGACCTTAAGAAACTTAGAGATAATATTTATGTTTATGAAATGGCTTATCAACTTAGAGACCTTATTTCTTCTACAAAAGATGCTTCAGAACATTGTGTAAAACAACAAAAACATCAATCTGAACAGTAGGAAACTGGGAGAAATCAGCCCTAAAACACCTCAAAAGGTCCTTGCTAAAACAACGCTAGAACTCTCGGATAAAAGAGACCTTGTTGTAAAAAGTGTAACAAATGTAGATAAAATAATTCCAGGGACTGCGACTAAACAACAGTAAAGCTCTATTGTCAATACTTGTAAAAATGTCCCACCTTTTTTACTGACCTTCGAAATTTTCAATAGGAATGTACATAATTGTATGGTAGATTCTAGGGCATCATCAAATGTAATGCCTTGGTCTATCTGCCAAAAAATTAGTGCTGAAGTTCAACCTTCCAGTCTGAAAATTATTCAACTTGATCAAACCAACGTTAAAGTGATAGGTGAATTAAAAAATGTCCTTATTAGGTTATCCCCTAATCCTAAAGTTCACCAGATTATTGATATCATTGTCATTGACATTGTAATGATCCCGAGCCAAATTATTTCTTGGAATCACTAACTACTACTAATTTATTGAGTTATTAAGTGCATACAAGATTCATCAACACATGGAGATCACAATATATTCAAGATGTAGAAGCACAAGCAAAGATCTGACCTTTTTATTATGAGCAATGTAAGATCAATACAATA
>JASDQU010884115.1:12889-29767 GCA_032191745.1 Picea mariana | reverse complement strand
CATCCTTTTCCTCTTTTTGTTTTTAAAGAACATTTTTCCAATACCTTTATTAGCCATTCATTTTCCATGTGTTTTCAAGTTGAAGACATTAAGGGGCACTAAAAAGGAAATTCATATCCCACATACGTTCTACCTTGGTTTGCATGTTTTTCCAAGTTGAAGACAATAAGGGGCAATAAAAACGGAAATGCATAGCCCACGTACGTTCTACCTTGGAAAGCATTATTGATTAACTAGTTATTTATTTTATGGGTCCCTCAGTTTTTTGAGAGGTGTTTATTTGCTTCAGGATCTTAGGGTGAGCTTTTATTGCATGATGTTTTTGCCAGGGCACCTCCGAGCCTAGTGGCCCCTTCTTCCCATGAAATAAGGTACATGCCCTTCTTGGGTCAATAAGCCCCAAAACCCTAAATATGGGGAAACAAAGGAAAATGAGTGTGAAAAATGATAAGTATGGACGGGGGTGGTACAATAACTCTTCAAGGAGACCCCCTAGTAGAAACCCTATCCCCAAGGATGACCCACTTTCTAGGACAACATGTCAACCACCAAGGTGAAATGAGGCAAAAGGCATAATCTTAAATCAAGTGTTTTCAAAATCAAGATAGGATCCTTTGCAACATGTTCAAATGGTTCAAATATTAAAATGACACTTACCACAACACCGAATTTGTTACCTCGTGCATCAATACATGTTGTCCTATGTGGGCCAAGTTGGGTGTGGTGGATGTTAGTGCCATTGATCATATGGTGATGTGTGGTATGATAGGGGCCCATGCCTGCTCATCTCCCTCTTGATAGTTTGTGTTTGCAACCTCAGGGCTTCGAGACATCATCTCCTCAATTATCCCTAGAAATGGAGGATAACAAAGGCCATTGCTTATGATAGAGACAATGGGTTCCTTAGTACCTTTTAGTCTGACCTTTAATCCCTTGTGGACAAAAAATTGACCAAATCCATTGTCTTACATCCCCAAGGAAATGGATAGACAAAGATAATTAGCAGGATAATTGTACACATCCTCTAAAAGTACAACTCCAAGCATCCATGTACATGGGATGAAAGCCTTCCTTACATTCAACACAACTACAAAAAAACTTTTCATGGTTTTATTGGCCACATCGCTTTTATGGTGTGCATAGGGTTCCAACCATTACCCACAATTATATTTTTTCCATCGCATTAGCACATGGAGAGTCCTCCCATGTTCAAAATGAGGTAGACGAAGAAACAAAATTTCTTGAATGAATCTAACAATCCAACAACAATAACATGCCATTCTACAAAAATCAAATTCCAAATACATTAAACAACACTCTCAAGATTGGGTTCGTCACAAGTTTCAAGTTGGTGACAAGGTATGGTTACTCTTGAAAAAAGAAAAATTAGAGTCACCCACAGGAAGCTCAGACCACTCTAACATGGGCCTTACACTATCACCAAAGTCATGGAGCAAAATTATTTTGAATTCATTTTCTTGCCTTACCCTATGTCTTTAATGTGGAGCTTATTCAACCATACTTTTGGCCTCAACCAGACACCTCAAAGGTGACATAACACTTGGACACTACTAAGAAACTACTTTATTCAGTTTAAGGGTAATCTCTACAAACAAATAAAAGGCATGGTGATGGGATCCCCCTTATCTCATATCATTGCTAACCTCTACATGGAACACTTTGAGAAATGTGCCAATGATATCTTCACCTTTAAAATTAAATGTTGTTAATGGTTTGTTGATGAAACCTTTATCATATGGTCTCATGACCATTACATTGTTAACCTCTTCCTTTCCCACATGGATAGTACATTCTTTATATCCAATTCACAATGGAGATCCAACATAATGACACTCTTCCTTTCTTAAACATCCTTATTGCCCCCCAAAAGGCACCTTTTCCCATCAAATTTTATAAAAAAATACCCATTCCACTAGACAACTTCATGCCCAATATGAACACCATGCCGCCCAAAAAGTTCATTCTCCTCAATACCCTTGTTATAAGATCCCTCTTTATCTTAGACAAAAACCATCTTAATAAAAAAAAGTACCCATCTTAGAAAATCCCTCCAATCTAATGGCTATTCCACTCAAATCGACCATGTTTTCCAAAGATCCCTCCACCCCTGAACACACCCTTGCTCCGAGTCTTAAACCATGACCACCCAATCTTGCTTACACTTTATTAAAGGTGTATTTAATAAAATATCTAAAATTCCCAAAAAAAGAAAATCAAAACATATTTAAACCTCACAAAACTCTCGTGAACATCTTAAGTAATGTCAAAGACAAAACTAATCCTCTTTTTACCAAGGTGTTTACCAAATCCCTTGTTTATGTGATGTTATGTATACTAGTAAAATTGGTTGATCTATAAAGACTAGGCTCAAAGAATACATTGAAAATAATAATCAATATCAAACCTCCAAATATGTTATTTTTTAATACTTTACAAAACCAAGCATCATAATTATATTGATCAAACCAAAATTCTTTCTAAAGCCAACATTTTCCCACAAGACTAAATATTAATAATATAATAAAATATTATTGATTTAATACAAAAAAGTTGGTTGCACGTGCAGTGGCCATAGCCGTTATCAAAAGTAGATTAAAATCTAAAAAAAGTGKGCTTATCTTAAGCCAAACCACTTGACAACAAAACCAAAATAACAAGGTCCAAAGTCAACAACATCACAAGGTCCATAGCTAGAAACATAGATCATAATGCCCATAGCTGGGGGGGGCTAATCATGATCATTTGTGGTTGGAACCCATATAGTGGTAGYTGAGAGATCCCACATAGGAAAGTCCCATCCATCCCCAGCCTTAGAGAGCTTGGGGTCCTCAAATATAGCCAATGCTAAAGTTRAAAATTATTCGCCATGCASAACAAGAGTAGCCACACTGCATATTCTTTCTTGGCACTCTCAAACAAGTCTATTGGCTCTTTGTCAACCACTCCACTATGATCGCACAAAAGCAAGGGTGGCTTCTAACTTTTCATACATAAGGCATCCCCCTAAAACTCGAACAATCTTGTAAGCAACCCATCTCCATTCTAATCTTTTGAGATTGCACAATAACCTACAAGGACATACTCGCATGGATCACAATGTTATCATAACATGAGAAAGTATGGGCAAGCTCATTATTCTTAAATAAAACATCATTGTGCTTTTTCTAGAGAAAATAAAGAACTTCAAATCATGTATGTAGATAGAGTAAGTTAAACTCAATAGCCCGAGGTAGCCTATCTCCTAGGAGAGCGACTTTCCATGGGAAGGAAGCGGAGAGGTATAACTGAGAGAGAGCACCCTCCCAAGCCCAAGTACACTTATCCAATGAGAAAAACCTAAAGATGTATTTTAGCATTTTAGGGCTGCCACAATGTGGGTTTTGCAAGTTCCAAAACCACAAGTATGGTAGTAGTTTTCCAACTAGATTCCCTATCAATATCATTATGTAGTTGAACATTTTTTTCTTTGGTTTTAGGGATAGCTTCCAAATTATTTGCAACTAGAAGAGCCACATTTTCTGGATAAAACCTACTAGAGGTTGTTCATTTACCCCCCAGTAAAGGCCTGGGGCATATAAATCTAAAGCCAAGTTGAGGCATGTACCTAGTCGAGGGTATTACTTTACCTACTTCTAGTCCCTCCCCCAAGCCCTCGAGCCTTGTAGATCAATTTTAAGTATCAAATCACCAAGAATCAAGCCTCGAACCTTTTCAACCACAAATTTATCAGTGTGGGACAAATGAAACTCATCTTTAATATTTGTCCAATCCATACACATATGATTTTGAGCATTTAAAATGTTGTTGGCTCATTGCAGGTCTTTCTTGAACAAYCTTTGGGTAGATAACTAGGCCATTTCAACTAGAGGYTTCTTATTATTAAGGAGGAGTGGAKACCACTAGAGACAATGACCATTAAAGGAGAGGTAAKATCTAAGTGAGGGTTCCCTTCACAAGATAAGGAACTTGAATAACTCCTAGGCCTTCCAAATACTCTAGCTAATAAAAGTTCTAGCAATCTTTACTTTGGTAGGGGTGAGGAGAATGGTCTAGAAGGATAGCCTCGACCATCCCACTTTCCCAATGGGATCCCTCGACTAAWCTAGTGGCTTATAATGACMTTTTAGGCTTTGTTTCATGTAATGACTCAAACCACTCATTTTGCACAAAGAGCCTGTGCTTGAATCCTTGTCTTGACTATGCCTAGGACCCCAAAGTCTCTCGRTGTGCAAAAAATATCCTAGTTGACTCTATGAAAGTCTTTGCCTTGCTTTGAGGTGACCCARAGAAAGTTCTAATGATASAAGTTTTTCTTATTTGTCAAAAGGATCGATGTTGAGGGGGGTCCTAGGAGAAATTAGGAATGCCCTCCTTCATTTTTATAGAGGTAGTACTCCTCTTGTCAAAATGCTGGTATTTTTTTTAAAATTTGATGGATAAGATGGGTGAGTGGTATGTAAATAAACCCTTGTGATATTTGATTTTCAAGAAAAGATAATATTCTTAAGACAATCAAATATTATTTAAGACATTAGTCCCCAAGAGAGAACTAGGCAATTTCAATCATTGTGATAAAAAAAAAGAACAATAGCAATATTTTATGATAAGCATATTTTCTTAAGACAGATGTTTTGCCTCTTTTCATACAACATAGGCAACAGAGAATGGCCATGGCTCTGCAAAAGGAAAGTAACTAGAAAAGATGGCATAGGTCATCTAGATAAATTTAAAATACTATTGCATTAGCCATTCATTGAATTTGAAAAGAATCATTTGCTCGAAATTTCACTAGTCAACAACCAAGATGGAATTATAAAAATTAAATGAGACTTGAATAGTTCTTAGTGGAGAACAATTAAACAGTGAGTTCCAATTATGAATCATTCAACTCTGTCGGGAAAAATATGGTTCAAGGGCCTCAACAAGATTACTTTGACCAATGCTTAAACAAAAATTCAAATCATTTTCTCTCATGAGCTATATGGGGCTCTCATGGACTTGGAATATTAGGAAAGCACTAGAGGTAGAAGAGGAAAATAATTGGTCAATCCCTAATATTTATTGTATAAACATATATGCAAACCAAATGATAAAGATGTAGCTAGAGGAAACAAAAGGAGGGAAAGTCACATATGGTTATTACTTACAATTTGTTTTTGTAAGCACACATGTCAAATTATATTAGTTTGTCAAAGTAAGATATATACAAAAAATCTTTGTTGCTATACCGCCACTTGGGAAACCGAACCAACAACAAAGAAATAATTCATTTTTCTAGATAGTTTGTAGAATATTCTTCAATAAAGTTTGTCTAGCTAGAAAAACATTAAAGGGAGAGAAATGGAGCTTGAGGAAAGCTCCATTGTAATTACCACTTGGGATTATCACTCAAAAATTCAAAAACTAGTACCTACATATTACTGAGCAAGTGGGATGGCAGTTGAGTCCTAAGGTGACTCAAGAGTCGACTGCATTGTGCTCTTTGGGGCTGATGTTGTCATTACAGTGATGGAATATGGAAGTCGAGATAAATCTTCTCTAAGAAGTAGGTGCAGGTCGTCGAGTTGTAATTGGATAGTATTATGGGTGTCCTCCCACATTTGCAGCATTTGGCCCAACATAGTTTTGATATGCCAATATAATGTGACCGTCTTCCAATATTTTTTTCCCTTTCTATTGTGTTGCCCATGTTCGGTACCAAGCTGGTAGTGGCCTCGTCCACCTCGTGGTATGTAGCCAAAGTTCGTTCCAACCAAATTTTGGCTTCTACCTCTTCCAGATGAGCCCGAAGCCAAGGTGGGATGGTAGATCGGAAGCTAGCCACAACAACGTACAGATCCCTTTGCAACCGAGTTGTGGGTATATATTCTCCAATTTGGTGGTTTGACAGCTCTGTTGGAGCTCCACCTCCTCTTCTATATCCACACATATATCCATGGTGGGGCGTCATCAAATATCGAGTTCTCGACATTTTCCTAGGATAGAATTTCACGTGAAGGAGGGAAATGTCCTCCATCGAGGAGCCTAACTATCTCAAGGGTCCCCCTCAAGCACTGTTCCAAATTTCCTATCACTTCCATGGTCCTGTGGTAAGCCACTGTTATTGCATAGCTTAATATCTCATAGTTCTTCCTAGTTTGCCTCATACTTTTGAGGTTAAAAAAACCCGTATTTCGGAAGATCGAGGCACTAGTACAAGGTTGAAAATGCATTAGGTCTAGCGTTATATGTCGTGGGCTAGCCGTGGTTGCTTCCATGCATGAGTGTTACGAGGAAAATCACTCTATGGCATGGGGTAAACCACAATAAACAGAATGACTGTAGAAATGAACTCTAATCTCAAGTATGCTATATAAGCAAAGATGCTAACAAGACAAGATAAAGAGCCTACCTCGTCTGGATGTTCGATGAAGACCATCGTTGAGCACTCGAATCAAAGCTATATGCCTGCAACTTGTCCTCAACAACCAAGATACGAAAACATATGGTGATAATATATAAAGTTAGCACATATAATAGCATAATCCATCAATATTCATAACAAATATGCCCATGAAGTAACAATTCAAATATTTGCAATAAATTTATTGGACAAGAAAAGAGTATTTATATTAAAATATGATCAACAAAAATGTATGAACGAAAAACTTCAGTGTTGGCACATCTCAGAACCGAGAAACTAAGTCCCTTCCAAATGGGCCTCCACCACTTCAATCCTCTATCAAAGGCAAGCTCATAAGATTGACAATGAGGTTCTCCATCAATGAGGGAAGAGCTTGGGGGTTGAACAATGTGTTCAGACTTAAAAGGACAAAGGGATGTAGACTCAATATGAAGTGAATAATTTCTCCAGAGTAACTTTTCTCTCAAAAGTTGAATTCTTCTCCCTTTCCACGGTTTGGATATGGCCCATTTATAGCCTTCAAATGGAACTGAAGGGCTGAGTTGAAACGTTTCCAGTATATGGAAGGTCAAGGATCATGGATCTCGTGATGTGACATGGAAACCCGACACAATTTTAATTTTTTAATCACCAAACTTTATGTACATGGGTTGTAGTGGTGCAACCTGTGTATACACATGTTGTATAGCTGATAGGGCACACATATGTGGAAAAATATGATGTTTATATCTGATAAGTGCAAAAAGGGACTTCAAGTCTGCATAAGGAAATAGAAAATGCCTTCTGAGCAATTTGCATGGGGTGAGACAAATCTTGCTATAACAAAGAGGACACTTGGATTGTGCATCCCACCTGATCATCTGCCACTCTGTCCTTGGGCTCCRACCCCAATGGGGCTCGCATCCCCAACACCCGTCCGGGGGGGATATTACTTACAAAATTAAAAGGATGCAAGTTACTATTATTTGTTCTTTATCTTGTGGAATAGTGTTACTTGAATAGTCTCTTCCAATTTTGATACATGCACTCTATTMGACATAACCATCCCAACTACCTCATATTAAAKATACCTTGGAGATTTCCTCCAAGGCTTGGTTCACCCACACCTTGATGTTTTCATGGAGAGGGCCCACAATGAWTTTCTCCTTTCCCCCAAGTGAAAACATTTCACTTTCAATGCCTTTTAAATCRATTTKTCATTCCCTAATAATAGATTTATGCTCCACATTGTCAATGGAAAAGTTAATGAGCTATTTGTGTGTCTTGGCTTTAGGGTAACTTGTGAGACCATCAAATTCTTCACCCAAGGAGATCTTAGCTACCTTCAACATCACTTCAAATTCTTCCTTAGTATAGATTTTTATCACCCTACATAATGGAAGGCCCCTCTAAATTTTTTATGGAATCAATCTTCTTAAATAATACTTTACTTCTTCTCTACTATGACACTTCAAACATTGCAATCAATTGTTTTAGTATATAAATCGTGTTGTCCCAACCTCCTCTAATATGTTTCAACCTATTATTTGAGGGAAGGTTCTCCTTCTATCTTTTAGGCTCATTCATGTCAACCAATTTCCAAATAAACGTATTTGCATAGCTTTCGTTGAAATCAATATCATTTTGAAGTTCAACTTTGAAGGATTATTTCAAGGAAAGAACCCTTCTGGCAAGCACAAAAGTTTTATTGGTTAGTTTCCAATATTTAAACAATAAGGCCATTCCATCCTCAATATTACTAGATATGGTTTTCCTAACTCATACAAATAACTCTTTCGGATTTTATTTAAGTCCTCTAATAGTCGACCTTTGTGTAAAAAAGGGTGTAGGGTTTAGTGTAGCTTCCAAATCAATGATTTTTCTCTTTAATACAAGATCATCTTTCTGCTGCTCTACTAAATATTTAAGCATATTTCTGGTGGCTGCATGCATCTTCAAGGTCCCAGTAGTTCTTCATCAGTGATATTATCCTCTAGAAGCTTCTTCCCTTTGATTTTGACCCTATCTAAAGCTTCTTAGTTTGTTGGTTAAACTTTGCATGATGTAAAGTAATTAAATTATCCTCAAAAGTGGAGAACTCAAGTTGCACTACTTCCTTCATTATTAACCTACTATTTTACAATTGCATAACTACATAGGTAAGGAACTTGTCAGAATCACCATCGATCTCCATGTTATTGACATTCACACCAAGTGTTTTAGTTTGCTCTCCTTTATTAGTATTTGGGGATCTTTTATTTTTGGAATAGGGGAGATGGTGTGCCTATTTTCAAGATTGGATTTATTTGGATATTCTTTATCGCCATCATCTTCTCCATCCGAAATTACATTATTTTTTCCACCTCATTTAGAAGATATAGAGGGACCCTTTTGGGGGGGAGATGGGGTATTCTTGGCAAAGTGCACCACAAATCCCCCTATTTCGATAACTCCAAATAATCCCCCTTCCCTACCCTTAGGGATAATCATACCAACAATTTCATGAACTTTCTTATCTAGGAATATTTTCTTCTTCAACCTAGTGTTTGAACTAACCAAGGTGTTGACATCATCTAGGAGCATTATCATCTTTGATTTGTCACCAAATATTTGTATAATATTAGGAGTTTTGTCTATTCAGTTGTTTTTTGTGTCCATGTATTCATTATCTCCATCACCTTCCACTTTTTCATACAAATTAGGAAAATAGGAGTCCTAATTGATTGACATTAGGTGTGCTTTGAAAACCCCATGGGGATCAAAACCCCGAATTATATCAGCCTCCAAATAAAAAGAATTAAAACTATGGGATATTTCATCTATATGTGAAATTCTCTTCACGATGAACCCCACATGATTTAAAGGGGTGAAAATGAACAACTTATTTTTCTTTTGGTCAGACAAGATAGACCATTTTACACACTATCAAAATAATTCAATCAAAAAAAAATTGATCACGCACAAATTTCAATAGGAGATAGAGTTTCCCTTCAAAACCACATACTTTGATGTATGTATGATGCTCCTCATAAAAACATTATCATTTCCCCATGGGAAAGTTGTTTATATTTCATGGTTACTGTTATCCCCTATCCTAGGGATAACTAAGGAGATTATGTCTTGAGGACCATAGGTCCTAGACATGGAGTACCGAGAGCCATATGACTTGAGCTTGGTTATGGAGGGCCCATATTTTCTTCAGTGCATCCTATATATCAACAACAACAACATCCATCCCATCGACCTGATTCTGAAGTAACAATGGGTCTTGCTCCATGGCGTAATAAGTCTATGTATCATGGTATGTGTCACTCTAATTTTTGAAGCATTTGAATATGTGCACTGAGCTCTTCTTTGTTGCATAACGTTTGACTAGAAATTGTGCTCTTTAAATTGTCCATAACTGGGGGGAATGACAGAGTGCCCTAGTAAGTTGGTTCCCTTAGGGATGAGTTGCCATTGGGTAATTCTATGAAAGGTCATCATCCATTCCTTCCATACTTACTATTTTTCATTATTGTCCCTCTCATCTTTCCCCTACCTTGGTTTGGGCATTGGGTTTTCCAAGCTAGTAAGGGTTGTACCTTGCCTTCTGGGAAGAAGGGGCTAAAAACCTAGAGGGTAAAATTAGCTAGAAAAGTTAAAATCCAAAATGAAACCTTGAGATGCTTCACCCAGGGATTCTCAATAAAGCAATAAAAAGATTCTCAGCAAGAAAAGGGGGACCCGTAAAATAAATAAAACTCAAGATCTAGTTGGTGGATAGGGGGTCTCACCACGAGCTGACCTAATAGGTCCATGTGTATGTAGCGGTATGACACTACCATCCATCTAGTCACCAAACTAGGGTAGTGGCTCTTGGTGACAAAGCCAAGAGAAAGGGGGTCTCATCATGAGCCAACCTTCTCATTTCTGTGAAGTGCTTATGGGTAACGTTGTCACCACTGGTCATCACGCCAGGACAATGTCCTCCAACTGTTCTCTTGAAAATAAAAAGAAATAAGAAAAAGAATAAAACGCATTGAATGGGCTAGGAAACATTGACATCCATGACAAGGTGAAACTCGCCCTCTACAGAGGCACCCACAGGAAAGACCTACATTTCCCTGTTATCACTGCACCCCTTGCCCAAACATTCCCTACTCATACATATATATGACCTAGATTTGTTTTCACCTGGGAAACACCACAAACTTGAGGAGGACTATCCCAACATGATATTCTGATACCCTCTCCAAACCTTGCTTGTTAAACTACATAACGTCTTTGAACATTTGTCTCGGTAAATCGGGGTTTGATGCACATGTTTGGGCAGTTTGATTATTAGACGTGAATGAGATTGCTATGTTCCCTGTGACTTATGAGCCCATGGAGGGCATACTTGTTGCTGCTGCAGGACCATGCCCAATAGACAGGTACATATGGGGATATTATTAGTTTGGACCTCCATGGGGATAAAAGCCCACTAGATGGATGTTGTGACCCCAACCAGGGGCAAAGAGACACAAAAGGATTGCACTGGAGAAAAAGAAGGATGTTCCACCAGAGACACTTTGGCAGGCCTGGACCTATGAGGATCTTTCTCTTCCCCTTGAACGTTGGCCTTTGGAGGCCCATGACGTCACCCTTGTGACCCTAGATGTCACCCAATGTCAGATGGACATGATGGAGGTAGTTGGGTGCAAGTGGCACATGTGGCATCATCCAGAGGCCTTGGAAGGCCTAACATTTTTCTCATGGAGCCTGASGTCCCACCTATGAGGCCCAACGTCACCCTAGGAGGGCATGATGTCACCTCTACTGCAAATTTTAGGGTTTAGTTCTTCAAATTTATGTAAAAGCTAWTTTTTTGATGTAATTTGGCCATGTCGACCTTTTATRACCTAAATTGTAATTAAAGGTCATTATCATTYTATAAATAAGAGAAAAATCTCTTGTATTTTTCATGATCTTTCACTCACACAAGTGTGAGGTCTGAAATTCGTACCTCTTTAAGGTTATTTGGCTGAAATTAAGTGGTGCACAACTTCTTGGAGAGGTTATTCTTGGTGTATTTTGGCATTTTCATGGTGGAAAGTCTTCAACTAAGGTTTTGTTGCTAGATTATTCTTGATAAAGTAAACAAATCTGCAAGTCTTCATTTATTTTGAGTGGTTATGGTAAATTTTCTTGTTCATTTCTAAGATTATGAAATTGCTAGTTTGAAACCCTAGGGGAGAAGCATATGTTATTATCCTTTTCATTAAAATTTTCCACCTACTTGAATTTGCTAGAAAAACATCTCTTTTGAAGAATACACTAAAGCCCTACCTTTTTAGCACTCTAGTAGCATTGCTTCATTAGCTTCATATATTTTATTTCAATCTTGAGCTAAGGAAGAAGAAAATCACTAGGGCCTAAGGTTACTTACTTCTTAGAATTTTTTCCTTCTAGGGTTTAGATATTGAGGCCTTGGGTTACTAACACCTCAATCATCTCACCCATCCCTTTAGATTTACTATTATCATTTGTTGTTTCCTCTAAGAGTTGTTGCTACTAACCTTGACTCCATCACCCTAAAAGGCACTAGTCCACTCCTTGCAAGTGATTGATTGACCAAACAACTCTTAAAATTTTTTCCCTAAGACTTTTACTAACTCTGATTAACTCTAAATTAGACTAACTCAATAAATAATTTGCTGCGAATGCAAAATATTGCTACAACCATCTATAACAACAAAAAAATTCATCCTAAAAGCAAGATTAAAAGATGATTATACATTGCCATAATTGTTTCTGACAACTATTATCATTTTGTCATTTTAAGGCTATTATTTCTTGCCATTTTTGAAGCACAATTGAGGCATAATCGTTGTAGTTGTTGCTAAATACTCTTTGTTGTTATAAATATTTACATTGCTTCTGTCTTATATCAACTTGTTTATCTTCCAAAATTTTGTCGTTTTATGAAGCGTTGACATCATATGGTACTTGCAAAAAACATTTATTTTCTACTTGTTGTATTGTTCTAGGCAGGTACACTTAAATTATCTTTTGCTTCATCTCAATAAAACCTTGGAACTTTTTATTAGAATGACCTGTGAAAGGGGTGGGAATTTATTGCAACTTTTACCTTAGCCTTCTCAAACCCCCAGGTCATTGGGGACATCTCCCCCGGGGTACTACTCCTAAATAGAAAGAGGTGTCCTATTAAGGTGACAGTAATAGGTCATCCTCCTTGTTACTCCAATTCAAAATCGACTTGCCTTTGGCTTTGGGCAAGTACACATTGCACGATAATAGTTACCCACTTTTATTCATATCCAATCAATATATGCCTGATACTCCCAACAAAAGCATCCCAAACTCTATACAAATGAAAATTAGCTTTATGCCTTAACAAGGCTAGATACCAACATCAAATTGGATCTATTTGGTTAACATCTTTATTTGGAAATAACCTTTTGAAGAATTACAAAATAAAAATTTAAAAATCAATTATGAGGACATAAAGAATCTTTCGGTCTTTTGAAAGTTGGACAACTAATGAGAAATTTCATTTGAAATAAGCTCCCCTAATCGAAAATCATGTGAAGGGAAAGGAATAGGGCAAAGGTTCCACATCTACATGATAAAATGGTGTGGGATGTGAAAGTAGAGTCGTGATACCTAGTCTTCTACATTTGCATAGAATTTTGGTGTGGAATGTAGAATGTGAAAGCAAGATGGTGAAATGAGAAGAAAAGGGCTCAAAGACCTCCATATATGCATGTTAAAACCAATGAAGAATGTGGAGATCCTCATCATTTGTGATTTTGGAAAGATTTTTGTACATGGGTGGTCACTAGTACCCACTTTTGTTGTTTACTTAAGCAATTTTCAAAGAGATTCTCCAAATTAATTAAAATTACCAAGTCATCTCAAGTGACTCAAGAAAGGAGAAATATTATTTATGAGGAAAGGGAAAAGAGGTTGGAAGGAAAAACTCATCAACAAGTTCTTAAGATATTTTTCCAAGTGTCTATAGGCCACTTTCGATGGGACCCAACAACATGAGTAGTGCACATGGGTAGTTACCATAAACTTATTGCATATATGAAATTTTTCAGCCAAATACAAGGGTTTCATGATCCATTTATCAATTTTTCTCTCCACCCTTTGCACAAAATCCTCCCTAGTTCCTTGGGAAAGCCCTGAAAAGCAAAGGGTACTTTACGAAATTTGATCACCTGGCTTGGTTTATTCCAAGACCAATCTTGAATATCTAACTACTCTAGGGATGGCTCAAGGCTTCACCAATAACAAGATGTTTTATGCCATTAAATATTGGAATTGGAGGCAAGGTTGAAGATGTCCAAACAATGCATGGTATTATCCCAACATAATTAATCTTCTAATATAGTAAAAAAGAGCCTTCTATAAACTGGTCATTGACTAGTTGATGTGCATGTAGTTCAAGAAAGGGGATACACTTAATCAAGCCCATGCCCACTAGAGGAGTTATCAGGTAGCCTGACCCGTCTACAACCATGACATACAAGGATAGAGTGAGTAGTCAACCTTATTAGATGGAATGTAAAATCCTAACCTTTTTAGACCTACAATGTGTTAGAATATAATGGATGTGCTCGTTTAACCATAGACAATATCACTATTGTCACCCAACCATAGGCTGAAGCCACCCTCAAGCACCTTAACCTTGACAGAGAATCATTCCGGAAGCAAACCCTAGGCTAGATAGCCAAACAAGATAGCGCACCTCTCTCCAAGGATAGCACACCAAGCAAGAATAACAAAAAATGATCAGATCAGAAAGTCCAAACCCAGAGAAGACCAAGACTATAGACTGGCGACAATAGCTTCTCCAGAACTTGCTCACAAAACTGCCCAACTGCAGTGCGCACAAGTGTGCTACTACAGTTCTGAGACTGCTTGACAGAATGAAGACTGGCCTCCTATATTTATACTAAAACTGGCAAACTGCCTGGGCCGACTTCTCATTTTGGGTGCCTGTTTACTTAGTATATAATATTTCCTTTAGCCGACTTCTTCTCTTGGAGGCTAATAACCTAATACAAATTATCCTCTTGAGCCGACTTGTCTTCTAGGGTTATTAGCCAACTAATTAGGGTTTCTTCTTACTTCCTGAATATTGTATTCTCCTTAGGTTTACACGTGGAGGTAAATACCTCCTGCAACTACCATAATATCAACACTTCCTCCTAGCTAGGGAGGTATTTGAAGGTAATGGTATTCAACACAAACATACCATTCACCCGATAGCATCAACATAGTGGTATAAACTATCTCATGACTAGATCATGAGCATTGTTGGCCCTTGACCAAGTTTTGGAGATCCTTGGTCATGTTTGACCTCTTTTGGGACTTCGACATGCTGGTCGAAGGCATAGCGCAAGTCGAAGCGGAGATCGCGGGATCTCGTCCCCCTTTTTAGGGATTTTTGGGTTTTGGGCTTATTTAACGTGTATGGGAATGTCAGACCATGAGTTTACCCATGTTTAGTCCCTTTTGTAATGTATAAATAAATATCTAGGGGATGTAGGAAAGGGGGGAAATGTGTTAAGATGGTGATGGACCGATGAGCTAAGTGCGAATAATTATGAATGCTTTGTGCATACTGTGTGTTAAGACTTGCAGAGCTAAGTGCAAGTGACTGTAAGAAGGCTTTGTGCAGATTGTAAGAGGGCTCTGTGCTGTAACCTAGCTCAGGGAAGGAGGATCTGGTGAGGTGCGTGCAGATCTAATGTCCTATGTGGAGTGGGTTTTGATGCTCTGTGCCTGTAATAAGATTGAAGGAAGATAATAAAGAAGAAGAAGAGTTGGTGGACGTAGCCCCATGCTGGGGGTGAACCACATATATCCTGTGTTATGGTTGCTTTGTGCTTTATGGTTGTTACATTGTTCATATGATTTATGCTTAGTGCAATAATATATGTTTATATGAATCTGATATGATAACTTAGTACTGAGTAATATGAATGAATGCTAGATCTGATCTATTTCCATATGCTAAGTGCTTAGAGGTGTTAGATCTTGTTGAATACTGCGTTGTTCTAGAACTAGGGTTTCTCCTTGTGATGTGAATAATGGTTAAATGCTAATGAATGATTAACTGCTAAGTGCTCTGTAAGTATTGTGATCACAGATATGTGTCCCAGCTAGGTTGCAGACACTTGAGTCTTGCAAGCATCCCTGCCTTTACCTCGGGTGAGACTTCATCTGCTTCACAGGTGTTGTCGAAAGGGTCGATAGTTAGGGTTTTTTTGGTGTGTTGTTGAAGCATTGAACCTTGGGTCTACCCTGTGCCAACAAATGGTTCCATTGCTGGGACCTAAAACTGTGATTGCTGGGAACTGAAGAAAAGAGAAAGCTCTATGTGTAGATCTGCTGCTTTAGTGCGCAATATTCTACTTGATTTGTGAAGCTCTGTGCTAAGAAAGGAAGCATATATGAAGGAAAGAGGTAAGATCTGAAAGCTTGGTGCTCTGAGAAAGGTAAGATAAGTGAAAATTTTTTATTTCGAAAATATGGGTCTAGGTATGTTTGATAAAAATTTTCCTAGCCTGAAAACCAGGGCACAATTAGAAGAAAGAAGATTGGAAATGAGTAGATTTGATAGAAATACTGAAAGATATGTTATTCCTATGCATATAAAGAATGTTTGGACTAACAAATGGATTCAGGACCCTAGAAATAATTGTTTGTAGGTTAGTTACTGTGATCTTAGAGCGCAGTACAGGAAAGGATGGGGATCATTTAAGAGAAAGAGTGGATTAACTCTTTGTTATAGTTGCAGAAGACCAGAAACCTGCTAAGGATCAGAAACCTGGATCTGGAAGTTGAAAGCACACAGACAGACTTGAAAAACATGTCCATACAGAAGAGTAGAGAACCTACCCTAGAAAGAGAAGAAGTCTTACCCTTGAACCCTATGAAAGACCATCAACAACGCAAAATTACTATGCCAAGAGAAGATAAGAATCAAAATGGAAAAAGAAACCCAGTAACTCAGATTACAGGAAAGAAGGCTAGAAAACTCAACAAGAAGAAAGAAAAGTTAGAAAAATTGCAAGAAGTTCCAGACAAGACTTCGCAGAAGGAAGGTTTCCAGAACTTGAACTTCGCCAGAATATCAGTACAACGCAGATTGGCACTTTTCCATGATGGAGCAATATGACTGTTGGAGGCATCATGATCATTTGATCGATGCTCCCGAATGGCTAGGAAAGTAGTTATGGCCCGAAATCTCACCATAGGATCATTGGGACCACACCTTAATGAATGGAATTGCATTGGTTAAGTATTTTTGACCCATTGGAAGAATCCATTATGACGTTGTCTATTTATCCCATCGAACATTACATCAAGAATACTTTTGCAAACAATGATTATTCGAGCCCACAGAGAGATGATTACTACCCTACTATGTTTATTGAGACTTCACCACCTGTTCTATTGCATTGAGTGTTTGATCA
>JASDQU010884114.1:19243-32797 GCA_032191745.1 Picea mariana | reverse complement strand
ATATATATATATATATTTCATTTACGCATTGCTTTTGATTTTCTTTTTCTTTCATGAACTTTCGACACCTTTCGGATAGCTCCGATAACCTTCCTATTTACCTCTTACAGGATTCCAGCTGCACACAAAACAAGCATGAGAAGTAAACCGAAAGTTGGTATCAGAAATAAATCGGCTTAAACAGGTGATACCCAAAATTTTTGATATTGTGCAAAGAAATTGAAACGAAAAGGTAAAAATGAGATTTCCTAAAAGACATGTTCAAAAGGACTATTAAAGAAAACCGAGGTAACCTCATTCAAACAACAACATTGGCTGAACTGATAAATAATAGAGTTGTTTCTTTGTTTAATTGTCTACGAAAAAATAAGACAAATTTAACGATTCACTCAAATTAAAAGCATTCAGTTAAAGTAAAGTACCCCCAAAAAGATCTACAAGAGTCAGTTTTGAATTTTTGACCTCTGTATTTTCAGTCCGTAAGTCACTAACTGTCACCCTTTTCTATCTTCGGGTTTACCTTTTAAAAAGTCAGTATCTTTCCGTTTCGCATAAGAAGGGATAAGAGTTTTCATTTCAACCTTGTGAGCTTCAAAGCAGATTGTGGAAAGAAGGCGGGTCTTCACAACTCCTCGATCCCCTGCTAAACGAAGGGACGCTTAAAGTGATCCTAACTTTCCTAGGTTTTTCAACAATATCGAAGGATTGAGGCTTGCCTATATAGAATGCCCTAAGAAAGTTATTTTCCCTTTTTTCCCTAAGAACGAACGTGTTGTGAAGGTTAAGGGAAGGTTGGTACTAAGTAATCAAAGTAAGTTGACAAACCTATAATGCAAAATATTACAGAGATATCATCCCTGATACAAACTGATTGCCCCCATCTTCGCACTCTAAAAAGCAAATTATAAGACAGGTGGTGAAAGAAAATTCAGAAATGATTGCCCCCATCTAGTCCAAAAGACGATGAAAGGAAATTCAGAAATGATTGCCCTCGTCTCAGCATTTAAACGCACAAATATATTCCGAAGTGGTGAAAGGAAATTCAGTAAAAGGGGCCAAATAACTTCACCGGGGTACTGAACAGGCTCACTGGAAGTGAAGCAATATCTGAGATATCTGTAAGGCTGTTATACATGAATATCACTCTACTCCGGTGACCAATTCTTTTTAAAAAACTGATCTACATCCCAAGTTCCGATGGGGCTTCCCAATTAAAAACATATAATCTTCTTCTTTTGATGCAAGCTGATAGCCACAAGATCTGTTGGGTCTCCTAGAACCGTTTTGATTGTCTTAAGGCAGACCTAAATTTAGTAACGGGAAAGAGAAATTCGTGAAAGGGACTACGGCTAAGTTTAAAAAGAGTATCCGAGTTTGAAAAGCTTTACAAGGTAAAAAAACGAAGTCTCTTTCCCCTTCGATACCCTGTTCTCAGGAACCTTTTCACCTGATTGAAGCTATTGACTCCATTTACCCAATATCGGCACATGGTCTACTATTCTTCCCATCTTACAAGAAAACGGGATCCCTAGTTGGAACCTATGTTGGAGCCGCCTTTGTTTTTTCTAGCCCATCCCAAATTTCATGTCTTAATGCTCGAAATCGAAAGATGGTTTTCGTATTTTCCATCTGTGGTTTCAAAGTCTCTGAAGTCTTATCACGCGAGCGATGATAGTTGTTGTACTCTCGAAGCAAGTTCTACTTTTCATCAAATATTTCTCCCTCCTTTGTTCTACCTCAGGATTTCATACGTCGGATGCTATAGATCACATATTTCACAAGACCTAAGCAACGAAACAGCAAAATCGCTTTAAAATTTTACCCAGGTCAGTAACGAGAGTAAAATTTTCCTAAATCACGATTAAACATCATCGGGCTTTCGCGTCTCGGCATTCACTAAATCCAAAAGTCTTATTTTCGTAACCCTGATAGCCGAAACCACGAAGCCCTTATTTTAGTAACCCGTGTCAAGGTTAAAGGTAAAAGCTAAGCCATGATTAAGTTCTGTCGAAAATTCACCACTCGGCATGTTCTCTTTTAAAAAGCTACATTGTCTAAGCCTCGAGTCGCGAAGTTGCGATAAAGATATGAACATAATTAATTAAACACGTAATCCAAGTTTATCCTCCCTTTTAATTAAAGCGTATCATCGCGATCTCACGGTTTCGCAGCTCGGCATGCAAACTTCCCGGAAGCTATACCTTCAAAGTTCTGAGTCGCGATATGGAGATATAAATAATTACGTAATTAATTAAGCGCCTAATCACAATTACGTTTTTATTAACCAAAGTCAATCATCGCAATTTTGGGGGTTAGAGGTTCAAATGGTTAAAGAAAAAATTCTCGATACAACGAGTACCGAAAGATTAATTAACTTTGGTAAAACCGGATTAATTAAGATAAATTAGTATCTTCCATGTTTTGATGCTTGCACAATTTACGAGGCAGTCTTAATTCTTCCTTATGCCAATTGACATTTCGAACCGCCAAAATTTATGGCATTAATTAGAAATAAGGCGAATCGACAAATAAAGATTTGGGTTTTTATTGCTAAATTTATTTCTAAACGTGATTTGACCGATCTATTCTTAAAAAGTACCGAGTTTTCGAATATATAGAGTTTTTATTAGTTATAACAAATTCATTTCTATAATACGCAGAGCATACTTTCTCAGCGAGCTAACTTCTGTATGTATACATATTTTTATCGCAGAAGAGATAAAGCAGGATCTCTCGTCATGGCCCCGCGAAAAGCATCTAAAGCCAGTGTTGAGGTTGCAGGACAAGGTTCGGACAACGTCGTTGATACTTCACCTCAAAGTGTCGACTTTGTCCCAAACTGGTCGTTCATTTCTGATGTTCTGCAAGCCGAATTAGTGGATTATTCTGATGATTCCAGCGACAATGAAAAAGACGACATAACCATTAAATATAAGATCTTCATTCAATCGGGAATGCATAAAGTAGTGGCCAGGCCACAATTTCTCCCCTACTATGATATGGTCTGATGGGCATTAGACCATGTGGACATACCAACCAGAACCATCATCAATGAGCAAAAGGTCACCATCGGGACTTTCAGACCGGAACACCTGCAAGCTATGTACAAGTTGCCTACAACGTTCGACCTTACATATGATGTTGAATTCTTGAAAGAGTTCAAACAGAAGGAATGTGTGCAGTATGAAAAGACTATGTCTAGCTTAATAAGAGATTGGGTTTTGCACCCTACGAAGTTCAGGGAAGACAGTAATGGTATATATTCAATAGCTTCCTTGGAACCACAGTTCAAGTATGTAGCTATGATGACATGCAGATTATATGGGAGAGAGGAAACCTCACATTTCTTTCTTCAATGGGTGCCTCTAATACATCGAGCCTCCGAAGGTTGTTCCTTCGACTGGTCGAAAATGTTGTCTGATGGCTTGACCAGTCGAGTTACAGAGTATCGGGCACAGAAAGAGAGTAGAAAGATTTCTTCATTTTTTATGTCTGCATACATTATGGACGTCATATGCTTTCTAACACCATTTCCCTTAATGAGCTGGAGTTGGACTCCCACAGAGGCCGAGCCCATCCACGTCTATCATTCGAAATTGTGGGAAAACAAAGCAACAGATTTCGTATATGAAATCTTCAATTGGGTGATGGTACCTCTGCATGTCACTATTTTCGGTCACCCACCACCCAGGATCTCGGACAGTATAGTGATGAATTTGAGCAGTATAGCTAACTGGTATGTAGAAGTCGAATTCTCATATCTCAGAGTTTTCAGGGCTTCTATTCCCCTACATGCTTTGCCATTATTTATCCCTGACAAGCTGGCTTGTCGCGAAGTTGCTAGAAAAACAGTAATCAGTGGCATAAGCAAGGAGCTTAAGGGATACTCAAAGAAGGTATGGCCACCTTTTCCCGTTCATTTAAATTCATATTCTTTGCTAGATTTCGGGCATGCTAAAGCTGAGGCAGAAGCCCTGGAAGACCTAAAATTGGTCCTTATTGAATTCAAGAAGCACAATCCGCAAAGGATCGTGAGTAATCATTTGGCCAGTTGCGGACTCAAGAGATTTGAACACGAAAATTCGCCCTTGGTTGACATTTTCCAAGGCGCAAGATCTTATGCCGATATTTTAGCTCGGATACAAACCTTGGCACCAGAAGAGAGGGCCGATGTTCTGAAATTCCAAGAACATCGACGCAGTTGTCTTCCCGCAGTATTACGGGGTGAGAATCCGAGTACAGTGGAGACGAAACAAAAGGATGCAGAAGGCCCCAAAGATGCGACTCCCAGTCAAGAAAAACACCAGGACCGGAAAGAGAAAACTAAGAGCCCGAAAGCAGAGATAAATACTTCCGACCTGCTAAAGAAGAAAACTCTGGTTACTACTCTGGGGCAATCAGCGAAGCAAATCGGAGATCCTATCATATCAGTTACTCCCTTGCAGGCGACTCAAGGAAATATTGATGTAGGGTGGATCTTAAATGAAGAATTGAGGCCTATAAGGGTGGAAGAGCTCCCTCCAAATGAGTTCTTCTTTGATAAGAAGAGAAAGGCAGTGGTAAAGAGAGAATTCTATCAGGAAGGGGAATCGACAGCCAAGAAATACAAAGTTTTGATTGATGGGAAGGACAAGAAGAATGAACAGTTCGCGACAGAAATAGCTGGGACATTAGGGGCATATGCCATGGTGAATCAATTTTCAGTCGGGGTTTTGAAAAACCAGCTGAAATGAAAAAATCGCCTCATCAAAACCCTAGAAGCTAGACTAGCCACTGCAGAGGAAGCTGCCAAGGACCAGGCGAGCGTAGGGATAGAACAAGCAAGGTTGGCCGATAAAAGTGAGATAGAGTTGCTCAAGACTAAACTCGAACAAGCAGAGCTAGTGGTTCAGAATGGTTAGATACAAGCGGGCCAGCAAAAAGACTTAATCGAACAGCTACAAGCCAGTGTGGAGATCATCGAAAGTAAAGTTATAAATATCGGGATGTTCTAGTCCCGGGCGATGGAGATTCGGAGCAGAGTTTCTGTGGCCCAGCGAAATTTACTCGCCAAGTTAGAGGTGATTCGAGACAATTGCTTTCTTGTTAATCAAGTTTTGGATAATTTATCTATTAGAGAAAGAGAATTTGGAGCAGCACGGGTCACCTTTCAAAAGGCTGTGATAGCTACAAACAACAGAGAATCAGGAAGTACTCCCAGGTTTACCATTTCAGAGCAGAACAGAGGAAATATTCTAATAAAAGAATGGGAACACAACATCTCGGAAGGTAAGCTACAAGCCAAGAGGGTAACGAAATCCTTAGAAGAGGCTTTCATTTCTATGGATGGTAATCTGTTAGGTATTGATAGCGGAGGTAATGCCGAGGCATTGATTCAAATGAATATGGCCAAAATCTCACTTGATTTAAATGAAAAAGAGGAAAGAGATTCGGCCGAGATCTCACAGGTGACTATGGAAGACATATTCCAAATAGATAAATGTATGATCAAACCAAGTGTGCAATTGTGTGCTATCGACATCATAGACAGACAGATGGAAGACAGGTTGCCGCAATTAGCCCGAGATTGTTACTCTTTTGAAGCCAATTGTCAAGCAAAACCATCAAGGCTAATATCTCGGTTGGTGGAAAGGTGTGTCACTTGTACCGAGCATGCGTGAGGACAAGCTTCTGGCACCAAATAAAGACACAGAGAAAGAAATGGAACGATTGCTCTCCTCCTTATCATAACTGAAAATTTTGTAACGATTGAGATTCCATCTTATTGTAAAATTGTATAAATATACCATAGAAAGAAAGAAAAAAGGGTTGGACCTTTTTGTGTCGATTGTAACAAAGGTTTTACATTTTGAGAATTAATATAAAGCAAATCTGAAGATTCTCAATTCCGTCACGACTGTGTTATGAGTTTGTTTTCTTGTATCTCATATTTCGTTCCATTTCATATTTGTATCTGATGAATGCTTTGCTATAATTTAGTGCAACCTCTACTATAGTGAATGAATTTTGGTTTTCTATATTGTTTACTGTTTTTCCTCTGTACCAGCTATCAGTAGGTATAAGAGCAGTTAACACTTTCCGAATTCTATATAAATTTTATGCTTCATCGGGTTATTTCTTTACATTTTTCTTCTCCTGTTTATACGTGATATTCTCCCTTGATAGGAGCCTTACTCGATAGACAGCTAAATGTTTTCTCCCACCTCATACATTTTATTAAAATATAACCCAGTTACGGGAAAGAGCCTTTTATTTGCATTCCTTTTTATTCCTGAAACCGTAATCTCTCTTTTATACGACCGAATTGAGACATCACTTAAATTCCCCCGAGGTTTTCTTATTTTACTGTTCCTCCATGACTGTCCCTGTACCAACACAACCCAATATCGAACCCAGATTATCGAATCAAACACACATTGCCTTAAACCTTTTCGATACTATTCTTAAAATAGCCACTACCCGGGTTGAACTCGAACGTTCATGGGCAACGATTGAATAGGATATAAACATCCAGGAATAGTTGGAAGCTAGACAACGCCAACACAGAAATCATCCCTAGTTTCCCTTGCCGAAGGTTGACGTTTTTCTTTTCTCTACCTTTTACCCACTTTCGGATGCCTAGACAATGTACTTCTAATGAGAAAATAAGAATATTTTTTAGATAGTCGAGGCTCGCTAACACAGGTTCCTTACTTATGACTTTCTTAATGTGTGCGAACGATGCTTTGGCCTCGGTTGTCCATTTTACTTCATTGTCTTTCTTCAACATACCTGTGATCAGTTTTACAATCTCAGCGAAATTCGGGATAAATCTTTGTAAAAAATTTATTCTTTCTAAGAAAGATTGAATCTCTTTTACATTTCTGGGAATATTTATAGTATCGATCGCTTCAATCCTCTTAGGATCAATCCTGATTCCATCCCTAGATATGATATGACCCAAAAGATTACCTTCCCGCATGGCGAAATGTGATTTCTTTGGATTTAAAGATAGACCAAACCTAACACACTAAATACAACTTTGACCTTTTTCAGTCTCTGATACCACTTGATGTAGACCCCCCTTCTCTCCAAGGGATGCGCGACCTCGCGGTCTAGGATCTTTCAACTTCCCAAGCTGAACTAGCTCTGTGATTCTTTGTTGGAATCTTTACATTACAAATTCACAGGTCCTTTAGCGAAACCTCACCCGCGCAAACTAACATCGAGCGTAAATTTTCCTCCACGTGACCACCAACTGTGACCACATGCCTATCCGAAAAGGTGCGTCGCGATTTCGTGTGTCAGGTATATGAGTCAACCCGACTCTCCGAATTTCAAACTATCAAAATCTATCACCTCAGATCAATGGTCTGACACTTCCCGTGACTCAATGGTCCAGATCAATTCTTCGCAAACTGGGACTTTGCATTTCGGCTAAAAGGTTGCTCGTCTCCCTTCCTCCGATACCCGAAATTGCAAATTATTTGAACTTTGCTTATGTCGAATCAATGGTTCACAACCTTCCACGGTTTCAAAGGCTATGATTAGATTGTGATTTCTCTTTTTGCAAGTTTTCAAAGTGCCTACCTCCAATTCCCCGATGTAGGAATCAACGAAACGTTGATCTATCACCACGTGTTCTACCTCAATGAACAACCACGATCGTTTCACAATTTTGGATTTCGTGAACTTCACTCTGAAGGATTTCTCCCGCTCAATCCTCCATACTTGTTCTTCCTTCGAACTTTCAATTTCTGCGCTCCACCATTGAATGCTTCAACTCTTCAAAACTTAGAAATTTTCTAAGTGTTTCCTTTCGAATCTTAGAACCACTACTCCTCCTGAGCTTCTGGAAAATTAAATTTAAACCTCGCCTTGGTGCACACTTTCACTCTGCCTCTTTTCAAAATACTTTTTGATGCCCTCCTGACATACTCTATGCTCAACTTCCTGAGCCTTCTAACTTACAATGATTTTTCCTCTATGCACACTCCTTGCGCTCAATATGCACACTATGTATACGAAATTCCCATGTTATCTCTTCCGAAGTTCAGTCAAAAATACTCCCTCACACACACTCCTTGCGCTTAGTATGCACTCCTTGCATAACGTACATAAGAGAAATACTTAGAAACTTATTCAATTATTCATTCTCCATGAACCTCATACATTCACAAAATACATAATAACAGTCAAACGGTATCAACACTGTAAAATTGAATCAATTTTCTCTGTTCTATTTATTTCAAAGAAAAAAAAATCATTACAATCGCTATCTCCTACAGACGTAGAAAACACAATGAAAAACTTGTCTAAGGACCCAGAGCCTCCTCGCTCTTCTTCCTCCTATCTAAATCTTATCACATTATACCTTGGCGGTTACCTACCTATCTTGATTACATGTAACCTAATGACTAATCAGGAAATTATCCTACACCTATAATATATTACAGTCGTGTAAAGGATTTACAATTGTTATGTCCTTTCAAACAGTGGTCCAACTTCATAGACAACTAAATTAAATTAACGAAAAAAATCAAAAAGATATCCACAATGCTACCAAGTTGTTTAAGGTCGATTTTGGCTCCTTCGATGCGTTGAGGTGTCAACTTCACTTCCATCTTCTCTTCCTTTTGATGTGATAGCAATGCTCCTGCATCAATTGTTCATTCTTTGAATTTAGCACTTAAATCTATTGCTTCGGATGTGACATGGATGGAAGGTCTTATTGAGGATGCACACCATATCCGCAATTTTGTACAAAACCATACCAATGCCCTCACAATATATAAAGAGTACACATGTCTATAATTATTGAAGATTGAAGATACTCAGTTTTCCTCCTCATTCATCATGCTTAAGAGGTTGAGGGAGGTCAAGACTGCTCTTGGGGCCATATTTTTTTCATAGTTTTGTTCTTTTTGGAGAAAGACAAATCAAGCTTCTTCAAAAAATGTCAAGGATACAGTGTTAGATGATGATTGGTGGGAGAGAGTAGATCTTACCATTAAGATCATGGGACCTATCATCTATTTGTTTCAGTTTGCAGACACAAACCAACCCATCCTAGGAGAGGTTTATGAGGGGTGGGACTCCATGATTAAATCTGTGAAGACCATTATTTAACATCACGAGTGCCCTTGAGTATGAGACACTATCAGAGACCATATTCACCACCATATAGGATATTCTTATCAGCATGCGGGATAAGAATTGCACACCTTTGCATTTCTTGGCTCACTTATTGAATCCCAAATACTACAGTAATGATTGGCTCAATGGTGTGCCTTCACGCAGATTCCCTCCTCATATGGGTATTGGATTTCACAGGGGAGGAAGGATGCATTTAGATGTATATATCAAGATAGATCATCCCTTGATGAGGTGGAGGAGGGCTTCATATAATTTTCCACTGGAATTGGGAGATTTGGAGGCTATGATGTGCTCAGAGACAAGCGAGATAAGAATCCCTATGCTTGGTGGGAAACTCATGGGGAAACATTCCCTTCTTCTACATCAGTTAGACATGAGGTTCCTCTCATGGGTTACTTCATCCTCTTATTGTGAGAGGAATTGGAGCACATATGGGAATTTGTACAATTTGAAGAAGAGAAGGCTTGAGAAATAGTCCAGGGAAAAGACAATGGTGTATGTGCACACCAACCTCCATTTTATTTACAAGTAGAGGGAGGAGTGGTTGAAGGGAAATAAAATATGTGGAATGTGTTTCTATATGATATGGGTTTGGATAGTGGTGTTGAGTTGGCATTAGCCAATTTGGATCTTAATGAACCAGTGCTAGAGTTGATCACCTTTGATGATGTTGATCCTCTTGAGGGGTCATCCTCCACACTAGCATATGCACACATTGGATTGGATATAGAGGAGGAGGGAGGATAGAGCAATGGTAGTGATGTTGATTTTGATGATTATGACATGGAGGACTACTGACAGTCACGAATCATAATCTATGAGATTCGTCCATCTACGATTCTAGTATCTACCCTATTGTGTATTTTCCATTGGCATTCCTACCTATAGTATCAATGACTCTGAATCAATATCTATGTACATTGCATTTTTATTTTGATGACTTAATGAGAATGTTGTATCTTATGGTTCTAATATCTTGTGTGTTTGTCATTTGATCATCTTTGATGTTACATGCAGTATTAGTAAGTGTTTCTAGTAACTAGTAACTAGTTGCATGATTGAATTTGCATTATGTAAATGTTATAGTTTCTAATAGAATTTGAATTTTTATGCTTATATTTCATTTTTATATGTGTAATTATCAATATATATATATATATATAAAACATGTCCTCCATGTCCTATTTCTAGGGTTTTCATGTCTCATGTCAGACACTCGTATTTATGTGTCCTCTGTGTCCCATGTCCCATGTCAGCGTATCATGTGACTTAGGTGTTTACATAATATTGGTGTTACATAACATCTATGTTACCGGAAACAGGGGGGGTTGAATTTAGTATCCACAGATCAATGGTTCCAATCCAGATCCAGATCCGGATCCATCTGAATTTGTGTGGGATATGACATGTAGTTGTTTATAGAATACATTGAATCATATCTCGTGTAGCGGAGGCGAATCCAACGACAGAAAACCCCACTACATGCGGTTTTTGACACACATAACCTCGGCCCACTTTAAGTGTTTGACACCCATAACCTCGACCCATTGTGAAATCCCATCCATTGAAATTTTTTGAGGGAGAAAAATTGTTGTTAGATTAAGTATCAAGTTTCAAATACTCACATTTCGCCTATAAAAACTACAACACAAATAGTCTTAAAGCTAAGATTGTGTTTTTAAATCCCATCTCGACGGATGGGATTTCACCATTGCATTGTGGGATGGAGTCACGGAGGCTTTAACCTTATAAGGCAAAAGTAAGGTATTATGTTTTTTTCTTAGTGATTTGGGTTGTCGATATAAGTTTATAAAGTAACTTTCATTTTATATGATTAATATTAATTATTTTACATGTAAAAAACAACAAGTAATATATATATATATATATAATCTTAATTAAATGGGATTATAATGTATATATATATTATATGTACTAAATTTATAAATAAGTAATGTATTAGATTAGTTATTATTTATAAACATTACACATCAATTATTTTCATATAAGAATTATATATATAAATTATATAATTAAAAAAAATATTTAATTTTTTATATTATTTGTATTGTCATTTCCTAGTTGTATCTGAATCCTAGTTTTTCAAAAATATGACGAATCCATAACCATATTTATATCCATATCCAAATCCTAGTAACTTAGCATAACATTGATGGTGGTTTGGGATTGTTCAATAGTTAAAATACCTTTTAGGATGATGTAATAAATTTGGTTATTTGTATTGTGCCAAAAGTTTGTCCTCTTCTAGTTATTTAAAATTTTCCAATCAATAAAACATTTCTTAGCCAAACATAACCATTTTAAATAAGAGAGATATGCCTTTCTTTTGTTTCTAGCCACAACCATATTTCTATTATTCGTTGAGAACCATCAGAAATTGAAATTTTACTAATGTTTTCAAATGACCAATAAAGGTCAATAGAACGGAAATGTGTACAACAATGCACTAGCAGCTATAAATGGAATGCATAACATATCTCCCAGCAAAGGGAACAGTAAAAGAGACCTAAATTAAAAAACAAAATCTAGGTAATAGTAAAGCATCTCTAGCCAAAGTGTTAGACCAGATAAGCCTCACTTTCCAACAAAATGGCGAGCTAATCGCTCTCATTATATGTACCTATGAAATAGATGTCAACACCAATCGCCTACAAGATAATGTCTTCAGTTGAGTGGGTTGGGATAATTGGGCCTTGTGGGGTAACCTTCAGTGACCTCAAAATCCTCTCATAGTGCTCGAGAAAGATGTCAAAGAAGAAGAGAAGCATAGACACTCCTAGCATCCGAGAAACAGTTGTAGAAACCTGCAGAACAATTCATGATATTGTTTATATTTAGCATCGGTAGTGAAATTTCCATCCTATGTTCTTCATTGCATATTTTCTTAAAGTGTTATTTAATATCTTGGGAACAATTATGTTATATTTACAATGTTTTATATCATGGCTATATCTTGTAATTTTTTATTACTCTCTTGGAGATTTGATGATCCCTTTTTGGTGATTGTATACAAGCACAAATTTTCACTCATATTGGAAATGGGCATATATATTATTGGAATTTTGCAGGGGATTCCATGGTATCATGCAACGAATTTGACCGAATGGCTAGTTAGGAGACTTTTGTGGTCAAGCCATGAGAGTGTCTTTTAATCCATGTCAAAGTGACGTGTGAAAGAAAGAAGGTTAGAGAAGAGAAAAGAATAAGAAAATTTTTAGTTGGATGAGTCTCCTAGTCTAATTGTTAACAAAGATCCCCAAATTCCCTCACATTCACCCCAACCATATATGAAGACTTATATGGATAAATATCTAGTTGCGTGATGAAGATGCTGATAATATTTTTATTGAACCCATTCATATGGAATCTTTGCTTTCATTTCTGGCAATGGATAAAGCTCCTTCAATATTCTAGTAGTTCATCAGGTTACATGATTTTCTCAAGTAAAGATCAAGAAAGCTAAAGAAGGAAGAAGCATGGAAGAGAAACAATTCAGAAGGTAGTACCAAAACCAGATGCTTTGAGGGAAACCATCCTCCAAGGGGAAGGGAATGTTGTATAAAGTATGGCAACAATTTTATTGTTTTCTCCATTTTGTATTTGAGGACCCATATTCTTAAATGGATATCCATTTTGTATTTGAGGACCCGTATTCTTAAATGGGTATTATATTTGTAGCATTTCATTTAATATTGCACTAATAACATTTTTATGAAAATAAGGTGTATGGACTATAATAATCATGATTAGTAATGTAAATTATGATAATATTGACGTGTGTTTATGTTTAAAGAAAAACAAATCGTATAATTACTATATCAATCAGAAATGCAAATTATACATAAAATATTGATGTATGTTTATGTTTTTTTAAAGAAAAACAAATAGTATAATTACTATATTAGTCAGAAATGCAGATTATACATAGAATGTGCACCATGGCACTCCTCAAAAAATGTTTCCTATTAGTCCTATTTAAAACAATCATCCAACTAGAAGCCATTTCGTGTAAAAAAAACAACAAAAACATCTAAAAAAACATCATTTTCTCGAAAACAAAAACTTGTCCATATTTATGAATGTGCCCTCTTTTAGCTAGAGAGACGAGTCATATAGGGAACTGTCTATGGCTCCAAGATGGGATCCAAATTTTTCTTCTTGCAACCTATAGAAACCTCAAGAAAGAGAGCCTCTTTAGAAAGGGAATCAACTTCAACATTTAGTTCTTTGTAGACATGTAAAATCATTTTTGTGAAATTTCCTTTTAGCTCTCTTATTTTTCCATTATAGGAGAGAGGTTCATGTTTTGCAAGTTATATTTACTATTGATCCAATTTATCACAATTTTGGAGTCACCCCATAAACTGCAACTTGACGACTTGTCTTTCAACTATGAAC